>JAXBDA010004186.1:0-30240 GCA_036023075.1 Gaultheria prostrata | reverse complement strand
ATCAATAGTTATATAAAAACTTTTGAAAGCAGGGTGTCTGGGGTAGGGGTGTTGCGGTTATGAGCTTTTTCGTAGTTGGAGCTTAACCAGTGATTCCTTCACAGTTTGAGCTTTACCAGACATAACGTTGGTCGCTTTCTTATGGGAATACATGTCTTGCCGATTTATCACTCTTGCCTCCACCTCTTTTAAGTTGATAACGCTCTGGTCTGTGAAGACAGACAATGTTTCTTAGGATCGTCTTTGAAGGTTTCTCCAACATGGTAGAATTGACCAATTACCAATGCTATTTCTGCTATATGCTTACTTCTTTTTTGTGGTTTCTTTCATTGCATTGGAAAGATTAGTTTGCATAACGACATTAAGATGCATTTGACTTGGAAAGTGACGGCCTGATTATATGCCTATCATCTGCTAGAAATAAGCACTTTACCTAGTTTTAGTTCCCTAGTTAAGTCTAACATAGTGTGCTTTGCTGTTGTACTACTGTACATAGATTAAGAAATAATTTCAGCATAGATATGTGCTTCAATAAAAAAGAATGTGGCAGGGATCTAATAGTTTGCATGTTCTGAAACAGACCCACGATTGACAGATTATGACACTTTGCTTGAGAATATCCATGGTTTAAAAGAAGGGAAGGCTGTTCAGGTTCCCGTATATGATTTTAAGTCTAGCTCTCGGACTGGTTACAGGTTGTGCTCTATCTTTTTTAAAACCTGAATTAAATTGGCCGTGTGCATGTCTGTTCCTTTATTTTCTATCTTATGGATTGTGTTTTTTTTTTTGTTGTTGTTGTTTTGTCTTGTTTTTTTCTGTTCGGGGTGGTGGGGAGGTGGAAGGTGTGAGTGGATGTTGTTGGTATCATTGCCATTCCAAGTATTTGTGGCTGATATATTATAGAGGAGGAATATAGGATAGAAAACAGAAAGAAAAAGAAGCAAACATAGAGGTGCATCCAGGAGGCCTTTATTATCAATTGAAGCACATAATAAGCTATTGTTGCTATTGAAGTTAACCTTTTGGGTCTTTTATGCTGATGTTCAGTGAATCCAGCTGTTACCCCTTTTTCTTATCAGCATAAAAAGAGATCATAAAACCCAGCCTTTAACTTGAATGAGGTCTATATGATCACCTGCCATCTGTCCTGTTCTTTGTACTTTCTTCCATTTTGAATTATGACAGCTATTTCCCATGTACTATAGAAAGCGTACGTGTTTGGGATAGCATGGAATTTACATGGCTATCATCATCCTTGCCCTTCTGTTACGCAGAGTTATAAATTTTTTTACTCTCTAGTCTGCGGAAATTTGATAGATACTTTGTAAGAACCGTTCTTATGTACTTCATACCTGAAGTCTGTCGATTGCCATGATTTTCCTGAGCTGTGTTCTCCTTGAATATATACACCTATTTAGCAATTTTAATTTTCACTAGAAGTTATCTTCCCTCAAATCATCTAGTACCATAACCAAATTCATGTTTGTGACAGGACAATTGAAGTCCCTAGCTCCCGTATTGTGATAATTGAAGGCATATATGCTTTGAGTGAAAGATTACGTCCTTTGCTAGATCTTCGTGTCTCTGTTACTGGTGGAGTACACTTCGACCTAGTCAAACGGGTTTTGAGGGACATTCAACGTGCCGGTCAAGAGCCTGAAGAAATAATACATCAAATCTCTGAAACGGTTTGCTGACTCCAATAAATTTCTGATATTACTAAAGTAGACCTTTAATTGTCTCAAATTCTTATGTAGACATCTAGAGTACTCATCAACATTCGTTCGTACAGGTATATCCTATGTACAAGGCTTTTATCGAGCCTGATCTCCAGACTGCACACATAAAAATCATCAACAAATTTAATCCATTCAGCGGATTTCAGAATCCCACTTATATTTTAAAGGTGTTGACATTTAACTATTGCATGAATTGAACTTTCACTTCTTGTGTCCTAAGTGTCTGGTCTAACATTTTTGTCTTTGTCTAGCACTGAGTGAGTGCTTTCTATTGCTGTAGTCAACAAGAGCTGTAAGTGTGGATCAAATTAAGGCTGTTCTTTCGGAAGAACACAAGGAAACCACAGAGGAAACCTATGACATATATCTCCTGCCACCAGGTGAAGATCCGGAAGCATGCCAATCATATTTGAGGATGAGAAACAGGGATGGGAAATACAACCTAATGTTTGAGGTTTGAACACTGAGAACCTAAAGCTTCAGTATTAGGATACTATAATAATGTTTAAAATGGGCAAATTAGTCTCAAATGCTGTTTTGCCAATGAGTTTGGTACAGGTTTTGGTCTTGTGTATAGGACCATGCCAATATTCTATTGTTGATTATATAGTTTCTTGGAGATTGACTAAAGAGCTTTCTTGTCCATTGAAATGAAAAAAATGTTGCGCTTATCGTGCTTTTTTCCCTGTATCTGAATCCAGAGGTAGGATACTTATTGTCTGTTAGTATTTTGTAGCATATGTAACTGCTGCACATTAGGGTGTTGTATGTATTTCCCGGGTTTTCCTTGCCCCCTCCTGCACCATGATTTCAGCCTCACCAACTGCTCAAGATTAGAGGAAACTTAAAGCCTAATTTATAATCCCAATGAAGTAAAGAATAAAGAACTAGATTATCTTTTATGCATTTCTTTTGGCATACTTGAGGAACTATATCTACCTGTCGAGTCGTGACAAGGAGACTTGTATCATTTAGAGTGACAGTTGAGCGAGTTGTGGCCTTGTGGGACCTCACTCCTGCTCAAGATCAAAGGGAACTGCAAAACTCACTTTTATCCCATTCAAGTACAGAGGGAAGAACTAAGATGAACTTCTTTGCATTTGTTTTGGCGTACTGAAGAAACTATATCTAGCCATTTAGTAGTCGGGACGAGGGGTCTTGTATCAAGTGAGAGTGGAGAGAATTGCAGGACACCGCCCCAAAGATTTTGGCTGAACCAAGTGGCACTCCTTGATTGTATCAGGCATCTTGGGCCTCGTATATTCATCCTTGATTGGTGCCATGTGGCACTCCTTCATTGGGCTGTCATTTTGTGGTGTAAACAGATTGGAGTATACTCTGCTATATAGGTTATTATGGAAATATGCTCAAAAAGTGCTGCAATGACTAGAGCGAGGGTAAATTTAATATCTCGAGGGTAAATTTAATATCTCCCAAGTCCTGACCTGTTTTGCTTGTTGCTTTCAGGAATGGGTTATGGATAGTCCATTCATCATATCGCCAAGAATCACTTTTGAAGTCAGTGTGCGCCTTCTTGGTGGACTGATGGCTTTAGGATATACAATTGCTGCCATTTTGAAAAGAAGCAGCCATGTCTTATCTGATGAACGAGTATTTGTGAAAACTGATTGGCTTGAACAACTTAACCGGAAGTACGTTCAGGTATCATATTAATTCGTTACTCAGATTTGTTTGAAGTTCACTGCAAGTCTGCAACTGTTTGTTTTGCGTCTTTTTTTCCTTTCTCTATGTTAGTGTGAGATTTGAATACCTGACAACTTGACGAGATTTGATATTTTACATTTGCAGATCATTTAATGTATGCCATGCAGTATTAGATGCTGTTGAACATGGTCCCATGACAAGCAATGTGTCATTCCTTTAAAAAATTTTGTTGCTATGCAAGCAATATATCTGCAAGACTACAACAGCTTCTTTGAGAAATATGTAGTTGAAGTCTTCCTCTTTCGTTTAAAAGTATTTACATATATGTTGACAGCATAGAAATTTGAAGCGTGTCTGTGGGTGTGTCTATGAGAGGTGTGTGTATATGCGTGTGTGTGTGTGTGAGAGAGAGAGAGAGAGAGAAGTCATTTCATAACTGGTTTTCATTTTTGTGGTGTAATGATCTAGTAGTTTGATTTCTGTGGTGCGGTGACCTTTGTCATATGTTTTGACATTTTAAAGATCAAGTTACTATTGCAGTGGATGTGTCATAAGCCAGAAGCCAGTTACACTTGAAGAAAATGTCTTCATATCTTTGGCTTCAAGAACGGCTACAAATAACTAGCTTTACTGGATATTTTACATGGTCTTGAGGATTTCTTTTGAATGGACTGAATCATAAGCTGCAGGACAACTTTCTTAGTTATCTTTTCTGCTTAATGTCCTGCTATAATTCTTAAATAGGCTTCGCTCAAAGGGGATCACCAGTGCCAAAGAGCTATAAACTTACATGCACTCTTGGCCAAGTAATGTTCAAGCCAATCTTGTGCAGTACATAAGAGATTTTGATAACGTCATATTGATCAATCTTTTTTGTTTTATTGGATTTGAACTCCTAATTGGCATAAATTTTAGAAAACTTAGTTACATTGTATTGTAATGTTAAATGAGCAAACTCTTGGAGAGTAGAACTACTTGAAGTACTTAGCAAAAGTCGGGTGCTTGTTACAAGTACAGTCTTAATCAGGTATTGTAACCAAATGGGTTTCATGGCCAAGACACTATCTGATTGGCGACAGCGAACTTGTTAGACGCCATACACAATTGACTTTATTGTTAATTCTGCTGATTGCAACACAGAACCAGCTTCTAATTTGTGCAATTTATTTGCCATCTACCTACATTGGATCCTGTAGGGCGCTCCATAAGGAGAATAATATCTACCTATAATTTCCAGAAATTGTTGTCCATTGGGAAAACGGGGATAAATTACAGTTTATTCTTCTTGTTTCATGTTTTTAATAAATGTGAAATTAAATCCCTGCATCTTTCTAGGTACAAGGAAGAGATCGGCTGTATGTTAAATTTATTGCAGAGCAGCTGGGTTTAGATGGCTCGTATATTGCTCGCACATATATTGAGCAAATTCAACTGGAGAAGCTTGTTAATGATGTCATGGTATGCTCTTGGACTGATTTTGAAATTTGAACTTTCTTGATGTGCTTGAACCTCATCAATTCGATCCACAGGCATTGCCAGATGATCTGAAGACAAAGCTAAGCATAGATGATGACTTGGTTTCGAGCCCCAAAGAAGCTCTCTCCAGAGCTTCTGCAGATCGGAGAATGAAGTATCTCAAAGGGTAATTCTCATCACCATGATTTCAGCTCGAACTTTTTGTTTGAAAGAGTAATATGGCTTAAACTGTCAGGAGTGATGTTCCATCTGATTTATTATTAACTGTTTTGTAGTAACTTGTTAGGTGTTTTAATATCATCACTCGTCAAAAGAAACTCATTGGTGTTTCCTTTTTGGCAGCGGTATGTCACACTCTTATTCAACACAAAGAGACAAGAATCTGTCCAAGTTGACAAAGCTTGCTGTTAATACTAGAAGATACGATGGAAGAACCCCAGATTCACCAGCAGCATCAGTTGCTAACCAGGTGACTATTCTCTTTCTCGAGAAACTACTTGCTCAAAGAATATTTTGATGGTATCACGAGGGGAGTTGGAGTTACCACCTTTGAAGCATGGACTTTGCAAACCAGTGTCTTTCTGTGAAGGGTTGTGTATTTTCCTCCCAAGACTGATTTGGATTTTTTTTTTTTTTGTTTGAAATCCGAACAATTAGTTAGGTACTTCATATTCTATTTAGAACCCGGGGATGGAAAGACAAAAGAAAGGAAAATATTTAAGAGAGAAAGTAAGGGGAAAGTTGAACCTGTGCTGAGTTGTTTTTGTTTCTTTCTTTATGTTCCAAACAGGGGGCGGGATGAAAAGAATTTTTTCTCCTCCTTTCTGTTTCTTTCTGCAGGTTCCAAACGTGGGAGGAAGGAAAGTTGTTCCTTTCTTCAGGTTCTAAACACAGAGTCAATTAAGTTTTCTAGGTTTTAGGGACAATTGAGAAGAAAAGGTAGCAACGACAAAATTATGATCCCACACCACCAACATTTTGGGTGTATTTCACTTACTATCAACATTACTGCCACTTCCACAACCATAACTGCTATGCACTCAACGCTCTGCTTTTTTATCATCTACCATGCTCTGTTTTATTATTTTTTGTTCAATAACCTGAAGGAGCATCACTTCTTGCTGTATCAACTTTTCTGTTGATTGTTTCAGGGAATCATTACCCAACTCTCAGAACTTTTCTGTTGATTGTTTCAGGGAATCATTGCCCAACTCTCAGAACAAATTTCAACTCTGAATGAGAGAATGGATGATTTTACATCTCGTATTGAAGAACTAAATTCAAAGTTCTCCGTCAAGAAAGTTTCTGCCAGCCAACAAAATTTGGCTTTGCAGGCTGAAGCCTGCAATGGCTGTGCACCAACTTCTCTCTTCATGGCTGGCCTAAACAGTGGTTCGTTGACTGGTTTGATGATACCCAATTCCGCCTCTTCTTCCCAATTAGCAAAGGAGTCCCCGCTGATAGAAGAGGTAACTGGAAAGCATCTCGTTTCATTGATTCTTTCTTCTCTCTCAGCTATAAGAAACAGAAAAGAGGTGACTGTTAGGTAGAGATTCCATTGAATTTAGTTTAGCCAATTGCATCTAAATTTTTTGGCATGCATGAGTTATAGGTGCGATAATTATCTCAAGCTTCTCCAGATAATGTTCTGGTTAAAGACCTTTAGTGTAGAGATTCCAATTTTACCTTGCAATGAGCATTCGTACATAAGCATTTTGGCAGGACATAGTTATGTTAAGCAGGTGGCAGCACTTTCAAATTTGGCTATGGAAAATTAGTCAGGATTTTGTTGTTAAATTCGCCGTCTGATGTGGGATTTTTCAGAAATGTCATAAAAAAATGCAGTTGTTAGGTGGAAGAGAAGTTGAATGGATCTGCTCTCAATATAATGAATTTATGGTGACAGTGTTTCAATGTTTAAAAGAAAATGAAGATCAGTTTTTGGCATGGGCAATTTAGTCATCAGTAGGAGGTCAGGATTTTGGTGGGAAATATTCAGTGATTTTCTCTCTTTTGTTTTTCTGTTTCTGGATAGGGGTGGTTTCTCTGGAAATCCCTGTAAAGATGTGTTTGTTGAGGGCTGTGGCGGGAATACCAAAATATTGGAAAGTCCTGCTCCGAATGTTTTTTTTTTATTATTTTATCAGCAGTCCTGCTCTGAATGTATTGAGCGATTGATGCTTAACGACGTTAAAAGTAAAAAGAAATGGCTAATCCTCTTGCTTCATGTACAAGAATGGACTGATATTCTTCTCTTGATATGGAAGAATGAAAATATACGTCCGCATAAACCCTAATAGAACTAAATAGAATTTATGGTTTTGCAGTGAAGATGTTAAATCTATCATAGATTTCTTAATTTAAACTTAAAAAGATATTTCTTCTCATCTCTTTATATTTGACGGCTGAGCCATTTCGTGAACAGGTTTTACTTATTGCACGGGGTCAACGCCAGATTATGCATCAGATAGATAATTTGAGCAATCTTTTGCATGAGTACCAACGAGAGAGGTCTCGCGAAGGAAGGACAGATGTGACAAGTAGAACAATAGATGCTGAATCCATTGGAGTTTCTATAATTCTGACTTTGGCTATTGGTGGCCTGGGCATCTTTTTGTTCCGGTCCTTCTCCTCCCGAAAGTAATCCCGCTTAGAAATCTCATTTTGCTTCTCTAGGTTTAAAATGTGGCAATATAGGCATGACGAATGGAATGTATGCTGTTCCATGGAGTCGTCTCTTATAGAATGTGTTCAAGGATTTATATATTAAAATAAGGTCTTTAGATATAAACTCTTTGATGGCTCTGGGGATGGACAGATTTAGATACTAACAGGTATTTGCAAAGTATTTTCACATAGGGTGTGGCGTATATATACATGGGATCCAATCTTACAATGCCCAAAAGTACAAAAGAATTAAAAATGATGCGCACCAGTTCAGTGCTGATTTGTGAAATCCATGACTTCACCTTTTGAGACTGGTTTGTATTTATTATTCTCTAAATAACCAAATGTGTCTGTAATAGTACAAAATTTCTCGACAATCTTATTTCCAAACTAATTCCTTATGTTATTTACTTGTTTGTTTATTTATTTATTTATTGCTAATTCCTTGCATTATTAGACTACTATATGTAGATTCCATTTTACCAAATAAACACACAAGAAAATTTACTTCATTTTCTCACACAAGAAAACACACAAGAAAATCCACTGAATAATCATTTCTCGGAAAAAAATTTCAGCACTAAATTATTGGCAACTGAATGGATATCACGTCTCCAAAAAAAAAAGACACTGATATCACGTCTCCAAAAAAAAGACACCGAGAGTCTGAAGTTAATGATTTTGCCTGAAGTTGATGATTTTGTTAAAATTGTTTTAAGATGCTATATCAACACCTGGACTGGAGGGACATTGGTGGTCTCCTCAGAATGATAATCAACCGAGACGAACAAGGTGAGCTCGTGCTGCTTGGCTTTCGCAACATGTAAAAAATCACATGATATATCAAATCAAAATAGCGTGCACAGCAGTAATTGGGGAAATGCAATACTCAATACATTTGTGGAGTTCCTCAGAACATAGAAGAAGCAAGTTCAGTAACATCTGATGCTACTTGATCGTACTCCGCCTTCAGCTTTTCTTGTTCCTCCTGAGCAAGCTCCCCCTTGGCTGGCTTGGTTAGAACTAGAACACAGCACGTCGGCCTCTTGGTAGCTCCTGCATTTGCAAGATCCTGAAGAAAGGCCAGATATTATGATTTTTGCACAAGTCATTAATAGGATACAACATACCAGAATGGTTGTACTCTAATGGAACAGGCATTCTTGAAATCCCAGCAAGTGAATGTGTGTGCAAATTGCTAAATGAACCAATTAACACATCTAAACCAAATGAAAAAGAAATCTTAACAAAGCACGGAAAGTAGCACCAACAAAATAGATGACAAAACCTTATAAAACTTCTAGAGGGATAAGAAATGAGAATGAGGAACAACCACAAGCTTTTGGGATACAAAGTTTCTAAAAGACTAAACATTTTAAATGATAGCTACACGACATATCTAAGCCAGCTGACAAGCACATAGAACAAAGAATTTTTTTTGTAAAAAAAGGGCAGCAAGCGAGATAGTTACACTTAAGCACACTCCCAAGTTCCAATATCCTATGCCATCGATGAGCAAAGTCGAGATAGTTAAGCTAAAGCACACTCCCAGTATCCTATTCCGTTTATGTACTTAACTGCAAAGAATGCAGTACAGCTTTGGGCAAATGAAAAACACCAATGCAGAACTTTGCTTGGAGTTGTAAATTTTGGGTTTTGCAAAATCAAAAGAGACAAAATGGCTTTCTAGGCCATTAGTAAACTTCTCAATGCTGTAATTTGTGAGTGTCATGATTGATAAGACCGGAAATTAAAATCATATATGGCAGCTCCCAAGAGTAGCCAGATAAAAATTATAGTTGCAGATTCTACAAGTACCAACATATTGAGTAGCTTATATAACACTGTCAAGACAGTCTTTGAGTACTACATCACAAGAAGAAGTGGATCCTACGAATTTGACATTTAAGTATTTAACTAGTAAAATAATTCTGAATTGCTGGAGAGGCCATGGGATAGGTGTAGCTCAGTTCAATGGGGTTAACTAGATGTAATATAGAACCAGGACTTTTCCACTTTATTCATCATTGATGCTTTTATGAATTGTTCCAGAGTATGGTTTCTGTTATCTCACGTGTGCAATAAAATAGCATCATCTCGAAAGAGAACCATGATGAAATAGCATCATCTCGAAGGAAAACCAAAATGCGTCTACGACTGCCGTAGAGATGCGTGCAATATAAGCTTCGAAATAGAAACTAATTCAGAATCTCAGTGAACTACTGCAGAATTTCCACTTCCTTGGATTTCCAAGAAAGAACTATGAACAGAAAACAATATATATAAGAGTGGTAAAATAACAGAAAACAGACATAAATATAAGCGGAAAGATGGGGAAAAGAAAATGTAACGTACTTCTTTTGATGTCACATATGTATAAGGAATGTCAGACTCTTCACATAGGATTGGAACATGAGTGATGACATCAATAGGAGATATGTTCCCTGCTATAACACATAATCTGCAAGAACAATAATAACGGGTATTAAAGAACAAGTGTAAAGTACACAAAAGCAATTCAAAGTGTAGTTGATCTCAGAGTCCTGCCAATCCAGAGGCAACCAAACAAAAAAAATGAGCTGGCATCTTCTGAACTTGAACGATTGGCATTAGATTCCAATCAACTATAAATCCAACTTATTCAAAGGATTGAGAAAAGTCTTCCAAATCCCACAAAAAATATTTGGAGAAGTGTAAACAAGATTCAAAAGAGAAAAAGGGTATACTACAGGAAAAGATACTCTTCTCATATACATACACCAGTAAGGAAACAAAGAACCTGGGGAACTTTGGGAAAATATCAAAGCCGACAAGGATGTCATATTCCTCTTGCAGTTTCATATTAAAGATATATCATGCATAATCATCAACAATCTAGTTTTGATGATAATCCACAGCATACATGTCATGGTCCTCTACCAATCCCCAGTTCAGATACTGGAAATAAAGGGGAGACCAACTAGCCGTCATTGACTACTAAGACCTAAGTGTACAACATATACAATCTACTTGTTTTGTTAGGCAAATAAGCTTGTCTACAGCAGAAACATTTGTCATTACCATTAAATCTAGCATTCTCATCATGAATAAATTTGTCATTACGAATAATTCTATCATTCTCATTATCAGAACAAGTGCTTCAGTCAACTGTAATGAACACTGCTAACATTACATGAACATAGCATACAAATACAAAAGGTGTCTTTACAATACATTTTATTCTACAACTCATAGCTCAACTAAAAAAGTATGTCTCCTATATACAACGACCCTAAACATTCTATCACAATAGAAAACAACTACTCTTTACAATATGTACAGACGCACACATTTGCTCCACTTCTCAAGTGTCATCACCTGAAAACAAGGAAGGTAAGTAAAGCAAGCACTAACATCCCAGATGATAACATTACAACAAGGCCATTCTTGAATATGGATATATCAGAGCAAACAAAGCTTTCATGTGCTTGCATCGAAACCATGTAAATGCACAAGGAGCTTAACATTAAGCTGGACAAGATACATATGACGAGAGTCCAACGAGAGTCATCACATGATTCCCATGTGATAACAGGCTATTCTGAAATAGCATATCTATCCAGTCATTCTGAATACACGGTTTTCATCTTACTATGAAATTCCCAATATCGCAAGAGACATTACATGTGCATCTAGCTGGCATGAGCAATTTTGGGCAATATTCTTAAAGTGTTCTTCACTTCTTCTATGGTCTAATCCATTTTGACAAATTCAAACAAAGGGTCCAAGGATGCTAACACATCCAAGAAGTCATCCAGAAATCATAAAAAAGATGAAGGGAAACACATAGGTTCACAACGATCTCCCAAGAATCACGGATTGATCCAAGCATTCCAAAGCTCAACATGAAGTTCAGCCTAGGGCGGCAAACGTCGAGTTTTGGAGTGTTGAGGGCTTGAGGCTCAGCTCACCTAAAATGAGATCAGCTCAAGCTTGGCTTAAGCAAGAGATGAGCTTCAAAAAGTGGGCTCGGGCTCGGCTTGAGAGAAATTTCCGAGCTTGAGCTCGGCAGGAGATGGCTCTGAAACGTCAGTCAAGTCCAGCAGTCTAAGATCAAGGTTGAGTAAAATACTGATAGACCAGCCTGCATTTCTCCATTGTGTCGAGGGACCGAAGTGGGACTAACGGAAAAAGAAAGTACATCAAACAAAAACAAGTTTAAGAGGTATCCCTTTCCCTACAAAGCTTCCTGGTGGGACTTCTCTTTAAACGTGTCAGCCAATTGTGTTGACCCATGACAGCTAATTAGTTAGCAGTCAAAGGGAAAGTCAAGTTTTTATCTTCAAATAACCAATAAAAATAAAGCAATTGTATTTTATCATATATGCTGAGCTCAGGTGCCAACTCGAGCGAGCTTTGGTTAACTTGAGCTCGGCTCGTTTATTTATATGACGAGCCAAGCCGTTACCGAGTTGAGCCTCAAGCTGCTCGCGAATGGCTGGATTCGTTTGCAACCCTAGTTGTGCCCAAAATACTTCAACGAAAACTACAAAATTCATTTTACCCTTCCATTTCACCATTTGCTTTGTAAAGAATCAATATCTCGTAAAGCTTAAAGCTTAGTCATGTAGTGATGTAAATAACTGACAATACCTAAGCAATACCATCTTGTCCAGTTCACATTACAGCTAAGCATCAAAATATTTTTCCATAAACGAGAACATTTGCACAAAGGAATACATACGAATCTATCAACAACATAATGCAAAGAAGAAAAATAATTAGTGGCTGACCCTTTGTTACCACGGCGAATACTTTTGACGACCTCTTTAACTCCTCTCTTCAGGCACTTGTGTCCTGCAGCTGAAAGAAGAAACACCATGTGGGTCAACACACAGACCTAAACATAAAAATGGCTATATACCTACAAACACATTCAATCAGTCCACATACAAAGAAAGTGAAAAATAACAGCTTTTTCCCAGTACGCTAAATAGTCACATATACATGTATTTATATAAGCAAGCACATGTAAATACGTAAGCTCATATACTTTTACTAATGAGTTATGTATAAGGAAAGAACCTCGGCGAACAAGCTTGAAGATGCGTTTGGAGAGCTTCTTGCCAGCAAGGGGTTTAGCGATTGGGGCAAGTGCTAGCAACAACTTCTTTTCCTTCACCTTCTGCGCCGACTTCTCTGCTTCGCTGTCGCTTCCCATCTCTCTCTCTCTCTCTCTCTCTCTCTCTCTCTCTCAAACACGCACACACAGAAGGAAGGGTTTTTGCGAAGCGGTGAGCTGTGAATATATCTGCTGCTTTTACTAGTAATCGGTTACTAGGGTTTTAGGTTTAACTGATGTTTGGGGGTCATTCCGCCTTGTCAACTGAGCAGGCCTGTTTTGGACTCGGGCTTGGGCCGAGTGAAACTCCTTGTTTGCTCCCTGGGTTAGCTTCTAACGAAATCAACACGGGGCCCCCTTGGCCCAACTCTTTCTTGCCTTTTCAAAAATCAATATAACAAAACAAAGAGGTTTTCAAATCTCACATTTTATCTACATAAATCCTCACCGTTCAATTTTTAAAGGGCTAAGATTGAGCCCTCTCTGTCTCTCTCTCTCTCAATTTCCTGACCGTTGGATGATAAAAGTGGGAACGAAAAAGCTTCCTCTGCACCCCAAGACCACCCTCCTACTTTTCCATTTCCCCTGTAAAAATTTGAACTTTCATTGTTTCTCTCTCTCTCTCTCTCTCTCTCTCTCTCTCTCTCATCTGTACAAAATTTGAAATTCCACCGTTCTTGTCACGCCCTTGATTTTCAACATAAATAATTAAACGTTTTCTCTCCATGAAACATATCAATAAAACTTATATCGTAGTCCAAGGTTACCACACGGCCCTTCATACTTACAGTAAATAACAAATGCAAAATGGGTACCCATCTCCCATATAAAACATGTCTTAAAAAATTACGTTCTTTAAAAAATATAAAGTTTTACACTGCTTCAAAAGTTCTTCATGCCATATTCTCACTATGTCATGCACATCAAGCACTCCATCTCATGCTCCAAGCAGTACCTGAAACAGCAAAGGGGTGAGCATTCACTTCGTCCAGTGGGGATCCCTTTTATATACATTGATAAATTATACAAACGAGATAAGTTGAACATGATGCATAATGCACAATTGACGTTCACAAGGAAACTTCCAGGCGTATCAATTTATCATAGCAACAAAGTAATAATTCGTCACACGTCACCCATGTACATTCATATGATACACACTTTAGCTAACTAACCATCGAACTCTCTTCTAACCACAAGATAATTCATATTATTACCACTTATCATGTCTTTGTACGTTTCCACGAAATCCGATTGACCAGGTCCAACAATCTCCATCTAAACCATCTTCATAAATGATGTGAAGTTCATATTAACAAAATAACCATTTTCACACTTCAAACTATCAATCTCATTCGTTCATCCATTTTAAGCTTGAGGATGTTGAAATCCTCTTCCGAGTCTTTTGGGCCTCCTAGAACCCTTCCTAGCGACTCATCGAGTGGTGGCTCTAGTATTGCCTTTAGGTACGGGATTATTTGGGATCAATAAACATCAACCCAAGTTTAATATAAAAATTTCAAGTAGGTAACTGTCATTAGGCACAGGCAATTGGCTAAAAATTTATATGGTCGTAAAGAAGATTAAATCCATTTAAATTGTGTTCAGATCGCGTTGCAACTTGTTAGATCACGTTGCATCGTGCTTTTAGGCACGGGTAATCCCTAGTCTTCTACATGTCATAGATATATTTATATACTGTGAAATTATCATAAGGCTTAGTTTGAGAGCAAAATGAGTTGATTTTTTGATGTGGGATTGCAATAAAACAAAAAAGTGTTTTCCGTACACAAAGGCGGCAACATGCAAATCTAGAAAATTCATTCGAAGGGTTGGACCGGCCCTACGGGAGAGTCGGGCCTCGGGTCAGTTCGGGTTCAAAGCGTTTTGGGTTGCTTTTGGGCTAAAAACAACGCGGTTTTGGACTAAAACTAGGATTTCTTTTGGCTAAAAATGGGACTTTGTGGGGAATTTAAAAATAACTCAACATACTAAAAAAAATGATGACACGAAATAAAAACACCTCAGTACGAACACACATTTTAAAAACTTTGGGACACTATAAAACAAAATAAAAGGAATGAACTTGGGATAAGTTTTGTCAAGACGCCCATATATGCATCAAGTTGGCTCCAGCAAAACGATCATAACCAGTAGTAACATTATCATCATTGGGTGACGGCTCCATGCGGGGCCTAAGCATTACTGACTACCAAGGTGGGGTGTCTACATATGGCCTAGAAGAGAAGGACTTGAGTGTTTGGTTAATAAATTTGTGTAATGATTGGCGAACGGTGGCATACCATGGTGAAAGAGAACTACTTGTCTAGGATGTATATGTTAGAGCAACTGGGTACAAATTAGACTGCAACTAGTGTCGAAATCTTTGGGAACTTAGCTTTACTGTTGCCCTTTAAGGCTGATTTATCGTGGTCTTATTAGAGCGATAATAGTTTGGTGAGTCTAGGTTACGATGTACAAAAATGTTGAGGTTCCTGGTCGATGTTGATAGAAGAATGTGAGGTTTTGGTTGTTGTAGGTAGATTTCTATATTGAAGAGCTGACACTATTGTTTGTACAATGGATAATTTGAAATCTTCCTGTCTATAAGGTCTAAGGTTTCTACTTGCGAGAAATAGGATAAAATTATGGTAGTCATTGAATAGAATATTCAAAAGGTTATGATTTGATTATGACTTTGAGTACTATGCAGTAGCAGAGATATTGAGTAGGAGACTAGTACGCATAGTGAGCTCAGAAAATCTATGACTAGAAGGTGATGAAAATTTGGGTTATTGCTTTGCTTTTTGAGAAAATTTGAACCTAATCCATTTCATATCTTAGAATGGTCCAAACTAGAATTAGAAATCGATACTTGTCCTAGATACGCGCGGGAAGATATTAAGGGATAAAGCATTACGATTAATACGAGTTTTGTAGAATGATTTTGGAAGTGAGGAGTCCACGTGGGAAACAGAGGATGAGGTTAAGGAGAAGGATCTGAAGTTATTCTCCGCGTAAACAATGTGAGTCCATGACTTGAGTTTTATACTTGCTACTTTATGATATTACCTTCATGTTTGCACATTGTACTTGTGGATATTATTACTTGACTAGCATTGATGTACGAAATTTTGAGGACAAAACTTTTGTAAGGAGGGTAGGATGTAGAGACCTGGGAATTTTGGAAAAATTTCAAAAGTACTTTTCAAATTTAAATTGGGATTTGTGTAGAAATATAAACATTGTGAAATACATGGGTTAATGAGAGAGGACATAAAGTCTTGGACTAATTGGTAGCATATTTGTAAATTGGAGGGTGGGAGGTGTAATTGAACCTATATAAGACTTAGGGAAGAGAGAAACTTCATTTTTCCCCACCCCTTCAAAAATCAAATCTTTCTCTCTCTCTCTCTCTCTCTCTCTCTCATATCTACACACTAAACCAACATGAGCCTACTTCAAATCTCTTGTACCCACATCATCTAGGCTCATTAATCGCGTGGTGGAGCTCGGGGAAGTTGATCTTGGTGGGTTTTCAGTTTGAAAGAGCTAGAAGGGGCTAGGGTTTTGATTCAAAGCTTGTGGGAGTTTAATCCTTGAGGTAGGGGTCTTTTCTACACTTTTAAGTGTTGTTGAGTTGATTTGTGTATAAAATTTTTGTTGGTTCAACCCCTTTTGATCTATACCAAAATCTTCCTAAAATTTGTCCGTAGAGGGCTGGGTATAGATACTCAGATTCTTGGTATAGATACCCAGCGGTTTTGTCCATTTTTCAGATTTTTTTGATCGGCAACAAAATTTTATTAAAACTCGACAAAGGGTACATCGAGGGTAAATAAGGCCAAGACCAAGCACATGCGAAAGGTCAAGGCAAAAAGAAAATCCAGCGAAATGCTGAAAATAAAAGAAAGAAGAAAGAAGGCTAGGCATAGATTTTGTTGGGGATGCTGGGTGTAAATACCCAGATTTCCCGGTATTGATACCCAGTGGTTCTGTTTGTTTTCAATTTTTTTTTTTTTTTGAGAAGGTTGGGTATAGATACCCAGATATAGACCCAATAGTTCGGTTCTTTTTTCTTCCTCGTCTAGAACACTTCTTTGGCTTTTTGTTGTGTTATTTGATCACATACTTGGAACGTATCTAGCTTACACTTCAGAACTCGTTGAAGTCCTCATTATTGGCTCCATGCTTGTATGATTGATTGTCTCGCGAATGAATTGCCTATTATATCCAACCACGTATGCTTGACACATGACGGTGTAATGTAAGTGAACATTGGACATATTTTGAATGAAATTGGTTACGTTTTGAAAAGGATATGAAAGAGACACATGTTGTTTTGAGAAAATGAAAAGTAAATGATTGGAAGTTGGATTATGACTACTAGGATACCATTCGGTGTTCTCCTAGGCATGAGTCACAAGGCCTGTGAATCTTGGCAGGGGTTACGGGACCCATGAATCATGGTAGACGTCCCGAATGCTCGGTAGGGGTGATAAGACCCAAAATTCTTGGCAGGGGATACATGACCCAAAATTCCCAGTTTTGAAAATGTGGATGACTATGGGTTTTGGAAAGAAAATGGAATACGGATGAAAGTTTTTTGTGGACACATTGGATTTGAAAAGGGGAGTTGTATTGACGAAAAAAGATTTTATCTAGTACGATGACACCTTGTTTTGTTCAACGAAGCATATTGAGACATGTCTCATTCCTTGCTAGCCTTGTATTAAATTATCTATCCCGTGCTCATATCATCTCATAAGCATTTAGCCTTTGTAGACAATTCCTACTCATTTCAGGTGCTAACTACGGAACATGAGTTGACTTGCTTGGAGTGTGTTGCATTGGTTGACAAGCATACGCGGAAGAGTTATTTATTTATTTCATGAACTTATTTTTGGAAAATGATTTTGTAACTCTATTGATTCAATCTTGACATTTGAGAAATGTAATGACTTAACACTTTTACTATGTTTTACTATGGGGTACAGGTACGCGATGTCGACTTGGTAATTTGTTATGACTTGTTTACAATGTGAGGAGTATTTTGAAAGGTTATGACTGGAACCATTGGGTTATTTTATATGAGAAATGATTATTTAATTATGTTGAAAATCGAGAGCGTGACAATTTGGAAGCAGCTTGGATAAATCTCTCAGAAAAACTAAAAGGAATGCATTTGTCTGTACTGATGAGAGAATAGGCATCTCGAATGCAAAGTTGGTCGGTTGGCCAAGAATCGAGTTACTGGGAGTCGATTTCTGACCTTTAAAAGAAGGGAGAACTATACTCGCCATGAAATGCTATGCCTAACGCCTAGGCTATGCACATGCAGATGTTTTATGATGCTTGATGAAAACAATATTTGTACGGCTCACCGTGGGAATAGTAAGATATGTATTGCTCCGTCTCAACTTTACCAAGAATTGCAAACTCGGTTGTGATATCACTGATTTATCTCAGTGTGCTTGCTCCGTTTCAACTTTACCGGGAATTGCAAACTCGATTGTGATGTCACTGATTTATCTCAATGTGCTTGGCATCAACTAACTCGACTTAGGAAATATTACTGATATCTTGAATTGTCTTCAGTGCCAAAAATACATATCACTAAAAAAGGGTACACAAGATATTTCACAATAAAAAATGATGGAAATATAATCGTTCAAAATAACAAGGATGAAAACTTACGTGCTAGACCAAATAGGATAAATATTTGATTATTCCTTAAAACATCATTCCCATTTTCAGAATTGCTCTCAGTTACATCATAGTATGCAATTGTGCTCCACTTATTTAATGATTACAAGATTAACTTATTGATTTTGGACAATTTTTAAATCAGTTGAAAAAAAATTGAGGAGATCATAAAAATCAAGATAAAGCCATTGAAAAAGAAAACAAGACACTTAACTAAGGGCTTCATATTTCTTAATGGGGAAATGCTAATAACAACTCATTAGGTTGTGAATAAGGAAGGAAGATGACAAAAAAGAAATACGGTTTCTGATGCACCTTTAATACTTTTCAAGGCACTTTAACACATCGGGATTTGTTTTTTTTAATCTTTTTCCTCCCTTATTCACAACTCAATGGGTTGTTATTAGCATTTTGCTTCTTAATATAGTATGTAATAAAATAAATATTTTAATTTCCTCAAAAATTTCAATTATTCAATAAAAATATGTAACTGAGGTCACAAATACATTACATAAGGTGGTTTTTTTTTTTATAGAAAAAAGTACCTCTAATTTGCATAAAATTTCAATTTCGTCTATGTGGGAGGGGAATCACAATTTTTCCCAAGAATTCCGTCTATCCGATTATGCTGTTAGCAAGAGGGACGAAATTGAGACACAATGTAAACTATAGGGCTACATTTGACACAATTAGTACTGGACGAACGAATTATGAGCAAAGAGAATATACAAATAATAATAGAGGATAACAATGCTTCGAGCAGGGCAAACAGCCACAAGTCAACCAACCCAAAAACAAAGAAAGGGGAAGCCAAAATATAAGGCTAATATGAACATGACTTGAAACAGAGAAATATACCTAAAAACAATGAGGACATCAACAAGGAAACAAATCTAAGAGCAATAACAATAGATTGGGTAAATTTTGAGCAAAAAAACTGGTGCACAATGCATATAGCTACTCCATCCCTCTCAACACTCCAACAATACTACCGATTTTACCTATCTTTTATTAAAATATTAGTATTGGTTCAAAAAAGGAAGAGAGAGAAACATGGTTGTAGGAGAGAGGGGGAAAGTCGGAAAGGAAGAGAGAGAAATGAATAAAAAAGTGTTTGGAGGTGAATAGTGCATAAGTAAATATACCTAGGTACTGTAACAATATGTATGAAGAACAGTGTATAGCTAATCTGCTGCAGTCTTCTTTTCTTACTCTCTTCTCTATTATACCTTATTTTGTAAGTATACATACTCCACTATTTTTGCTCTAAAACGAAACCTTCCGCAGACAAATCGACAAGGATTCAACACCGATACAGAGGGAGCTCAATATCATGAGGAGTAGGCCTGTAAAAAAAAATCAGTAAACCATGAATTCGGACCGGACCATAGGTTTTGGATTGGATCCGTGAATTAATGGTTTGGACACAGATTGAAAAGTTTAAAAATCGTAACTCGCGGTTCGACCCATGGATTTTCATTAAAAAATTGTGGATAAACCGAACCGAACCCTGATAATTATATAAATAAAAAATAAATGTGTGTGTGTGTGTGTGTGTGTGTATAATATTGAGTAAATAATCATAATTTAACATATTACTCTAAGTTATTTTTAATTTTCTATGTGAATGGCTGAATATTATATAAATAAATCTTAAGAGTGTTAATTGTAATTTTAATTTTCAATATTATATACTCATACATATGGATGGCAGTATGTAATGGTATGTAGTGGTAGTAAACTTGTATTGTCGAGATGACAAATGTTTTTCAATCTGCTATGTATTGGTATGTAATGGCGGTAATGGTACTCGTGGAAATGTAATGCTACTTTGAATTTGAAAATGTAATGGTTGTTTCAATTTTTTTGGAATGTAGTAATCAGTGATAAAACTGTGAACCAAACTGTTAGTTATGGATTGGTTCGGAATCAAACCGTAGACTTTGGTCCGGATACGGATTGCCTTTCCTTGGAACCGTGACTCGCGATTCGGTCCTCGAATTTATACTAATCCAGACGATTGACACCTCTTAATTGAGAGGAACTGAGAAGGATCACCACCAAATATTAGTGCCTCGCCACAGAAAGGTCATCACCAAGACTTCAAACCAATCAACATTTGAAGAAGGATACAAGCCAAGAGCAACATCAAAGTAAAAAATGCCCCATTATTTACTGCAATTGGAAAACCCAAAGATCAAGGTAGAGCATCATCCAAGAGTAAAAAACATCAAAATCCCAATTAATATCTCATCGGCACCACTAGAAGAAGGAATCCCCATTATATGATGAAATTGAATTGGAAATGGACTTTCAACCCATAGAACTATATCAAGAGAATGAGGGACCCCATCAATAAGAGCACATGGCAAATCATCTTCAAGACAATAATTGAATGGGCAAGCAACATCCAAATCGAAGGCAGCATTAAGAGAAGAAGGAAACTCCATCATATTCTGAAGTTGAAATGAAAGAGATCTTTCAAGCCATTTTGCTATATCAAGAGTAGGTAGGACCCCAACATTTTATGCAAACTAGACAGACTATTTTTAAATTTTTTTCCCCTTTTTTAACTTCCATGGTACGTACTCATCCAATTGACGGTTGGGAGCCCGCATAATGTGGAAATCAATGTACTATATATGGATCATTTATATGATTATAGAATAATTTCTAAAATTGTTAGGGGCATAGGCGGCTCTACATATAATATTTTTCAGTTTTATTTTAGTTTAGCTCTTTCTAAACACCCAATCTAAAATAATTTGAATACCCTATGCTTAAATATTTGAACACGTGACTCAAAAAATATGAACTAATCTAAAAAATTTAGCTAGCCAACAAACCAATCCAATGTAAACAATCCCAATAAAAATTCAATAAGCCATAGACGGTTCTATAGCTTCCCATAGACGTATGGTCAATTGAACAACCAAAACTCTTTTATATTTTATATTACATGCACTAATTTATTTTGATTTGTTTGAACACTTAGTCCCATACTATATGAACATCCATCAATTGAGGAAATTCACAATTGATTAACACCCTAATATATTAGCTCAAAACAAAGTACACACTAGTAATGACAAAAAAATTTAAAAATAGAGAGAGAAAAAAAGTATCTATTAGTATCAATATTTTGCTCTGGCTTTTCTTTGAACAACAATCAACTTTATATCTCCAAAAATAAGAGCATATGTCAAAAAAAAAATGGAACCTATTCGCCACACAATTTCCTACAATAAAAACTAACGTGTCGATGCTCCCATTTAATTTGCTCGGCCTAAAATATAGAATTTGCTGAGAACATGCAATTGTAACATCTTATGTACTTTTTTGTATTATTTGAGCGGATTATTCACATTAATATATAAAAATTTGTGTATATGTGGCTAATCAATAGAACTAATAGACTTGAGGTAATTTTTGAACACCCTGTTCAAAATTCCTGAAGCCACCACTGGTTAGGGGAGCAATCTTCCGTATTAGATACATCACCGACTAAAACACATGCCATAAAATTCCAATGTTTTACTTTTGGGGTGTTTGGTTTGTGAAACCTGATCCAATTTTTTTTTGCCACTTGGCTAACTATGTTAGAGGTCTGACTTGTCTAAGCAAGGGATTTACTAATATTGATGATTTATGAAACCAACACACACAAAACGTGCTATACATCGATGATGTACCTCTAAGTACATTTACCTTGATTCGAATGCATTCAATTCATTAATTTAGGACCCATGTAAAATCTTTGGGCTCTGTTTTTCCTGTCTGCATTCTTTGGTCGACTTGAGGTTTGTCTCTAAAAAGTAACAATTAACCGCGAAGGCCTGAACTTAAACATTAGGGCTTGAGCGATTTAGTGCGGGTGAGCCAGGACTGGATTGCAGTCCAATGTTGAAAAGGGCATGTGCCTTCTCAATCTTCTGACTACGTATCATAAAAGGATTGGTGTGATTCAAAGGGCAGAATCACATACGTTAGTCGTGCCTTATCGGAAAGGACTTATAAGTTTCCAAACGGTTTTGGAAAAGGGAACGTAATGAGGTAAAAATAAAATCCAACTTTATTCATGATGATTAACAAAGATAGGGTACAAGGAAATGTAAAAATGAGAGCTAGGCTGGGCTAGACAAACGTTGAGCAAAGAAAAAATAAAATTCATGTGAGTAGAGGGATAAAACTCTGAGAAGAATTTACCCAATTAATATTAATTATTTACCCAAAAAAAAACTCTGAGCAGAGTGGTTTGTAAACGTTAGCTTATTGGTTGAGGGACCCATAATCCTTCTTCAATTCTTGTATTTATAGGCCAAAGGGTTCCACAATTTGATGCCTTGATCTTGTTTCTTCCCGCCAAATTAAAGGTTTGTTGGAAGTTCAGGCCGATCCTTATCTCATCTGTTAACCCCTTACATTATCCACATGCTAGGTTTTTCCTTGGGCATCTTCCAGGCCGGCCCTCTTTTGTGAGGGTGGCCCCGCTCATGTCACACTCTACCCATTCAGACCCTTTCCCACAGGCATCAGCCACATGAGATTATAATCTGTATGTTGTCACACATGTCATGCGCGCATCATTGTTGCACTATATCTGTCCTCTCTTCCCCCCATTAATGCTTTTAATACTTCTCTCTCTCTCTCTCTCTCTCTCTCTCTCTCTCTCTCTCTCTCTCTCTTCTTTTTTATTTTATATTTTAAAATAAAATAACTTTTGTTATACACAATTATTTTTTATAAAAATTATATATTTGAAATTTATTTGATGAGATCTTTCAAACAAGATCCCATTTGAATATGAAATTGTGTACATATAAAAAAAGTTATTTTATACCCATTAATTGATACTAATTCACACCACTTCGAAACAATTCACACCCCAAAAAGAAAGAATTCACACCCCTAAACAGATAAATCACAGAAAACAACATATAAGGCATAATAACAAACAGATAAACCAGACTTGCTAAGAATAAAACCACAGAAACAACATCTAAGGCACAATAACAAATAGATAAACCACAAAAAACAACATGTAAGCCATAATAACCAACAGAAAAATCACAAAAAGCAACATGTAAGCCACAATAACCCAACAAATAAACTAAATAAAATGACATATAAGTCACAATAACCAACAGATAAACAAAACCTGTAAAAAACAACTCTCTGCATTGAACAGATAAGAAATATCTGCCAAAAACAGATAATATTTTTTTGCGTATAATCTTATATTCAATATGGGTCTTGTTTGATAGATCTCGTCGAGTGGGTTCTAAAAATATAAATTTGAGGAAAAACATATATACATATATATATGTATATATATATATATAATAAAAAATATTAAACTTTAGAGTTTTAAAAAGATAAGAGAGAGAGAGTCAGGAAAAGTAGGTAGTATATGACACGTGGCATGCCAGTGTTAAATGAAAAACCTTCCCACGCGCACACAGGGCTTATTTTGGAGTGAAAGACAAAATGGGGTTTTGACGAAAGCCCCCACAAAAAGTGGGGGCGGCTTGGAATTTCCCGTTTTTCCTTCCAATCGTGAAGATCAATGGCTGAAGAGTCCATATGCCTCAGGGCTCTCCCTAGCATTATCTTTCTAACCCCCTTCTCCTTAAATCATGGATGGCCAATGGCAAGGAGTCCAGGCCTTGGGTATCTCTATCTCTTCCTGCATATAGAAAAAAAGGCGATAAAGACCTATAACAATATCTCCTAACTTTGTGGGAAGTTAGAGATAAGTCTTGCATTACCTTTTATCACTTAACCATTTATATTTTAAATGGCTTAAAAGATAAATCGAATAATCTTTAAAATGTGGTCAAATTTGATTATGGCAGGATCAATCCACATATCAAAACTAATTGGGCCTACAACGACATGGCTCAATGGTGATTAATATTAATTCGGCCCTCAATCATTCATTACTAAGCCTGCAAGGCCCAATTTACCACTTTTGGCCATTTGTTATGGCGTGTGGATGAATTTGCCAAATTTTGGTGTAAACATTTGTCCTCCGTATTTCTATGTGTTTATTTTGTTTAGGTGATTCCGCAACAGGGGTTAGTCAAACTACGATGCCCATTCTTGAAGATTTGTGAATCAATAAGCCCCCACGTAACTCAACCACAAAGTCTACACATGCAATGAGATAAACTAAAAATAAGTTGCCAACCATATCTCAGTGGTCCTTACTTATGGGGAAGCCACCTCTGACGCATGCATAACAACTTTCAATCTAGCTTTTGGGTTTTGGAGCAACTTGGAATAACATTATATACAGTTTTCTTCAATAATCAGATAGAGAAGGATAGTAGATACAAAATCTGCTAGCTGCAGTGTTGAGCCATAAATTTGGGCTCAACGAAAAAAAATAAAAAGTATTATAAGAAAATGTGTGCTGAGTAATTTTCACTTACCAAAAAAAGAAAGAGAGAAAAAAAAAAAAAAGGAACCACAAAGCACATGCTTGGTGGACGAGTATGGGTTCAAATTTTCTATGCAAGTATGGGTTCCAAGGTCCAAACCCCTTTCTCTCCTCTCTTTCCTCATCTTTTCTCTAAAATTCTTCACTTTATCTTTTCAAATTATGACTTCTCACGTGAATTCCACCGAGTTTTTTTATAACAAGGGTTGTTGCCGCGACAAAAGCCGCAAAAACTTGGTTTAGAAAACTCAAGCCACAAAGGAAGCCAACGCTAAGATGCTGCTTGTTAATTTAATCCCTCAAAATATTTGTTCATTACGCCCCCATGTGGCCATATGATGAACCATATTTTGTAATTAAGATGAAGGAGTCTTACCCAAGTGCCATTTGTTTAGCTCATAAAATACCCGTTCATTACACCCCCATGTGGCTGTATAATGAACAGTGTGTTATGGCCTTAAGAACCGTTCATTTCACCCCTCTTTGGCCATATAATGAATGGTATGTTGCTGACTAAAGAATCTATTCATTACGCCCCCATGTGGCCATATAATGAACGGAGTTTTGCGATCCAAAAAATCGCTCTTCGTAGCCTTTATAATGACGCCCCTCGCAGGCTCAAAATCACCACTCATGGCTTTCATATTGACACCTCAACTGGTCTCGTGATTTTGCTTCCAATAGTTTACTGTTTGGACCAACAATTACTCCTTTCTTGATCTTAAAAATTCTAATTCCTAATGACTTTGAAAGTTACTTCACAACTTGCATCATGAAATTAAGAATTTTACATTTTAATGTGGAAAGGAATTATTGGAATTAGTAGGCCTGATTTTTTCCTTCCAAAAATCTAGTAAAGTGGAAGTCACTTCAGGCCGCTTATTTAAAGTTAGTGCCGTACAATGAAAATGGGGCTTTAAAATGGATTCTGCCATGTCCATACTTCGCAGGCTGAAACAATTGATTACTTTAAGTAATTATGACATAATATAAATTTTACTTTCGTAGAGCTCTACAAATATAATGCTGGTGCCAATAAGTTCGTTTCACAATGTGTTGTTAATAAAGCAACACGACTATAAAAAAAAGTGAACATTTTGGTGAAACTTAACTTGTGCACTATAAGCACAATTGAAAATTTGTTATTGACTGGCTTAAAGTCACACTAAGTTGAAAATGACCAAAAGCAATCCTGTTCAATATCAGACTTTGCGTCACCATGTAAATTCATGTTGATTTATTGAAGGAAGATCAACTTCACAAAATAAGTTTTATGTGAAAGGTGTAAACCTTTAAATAGAGCTCTATGGGTACAAATTGGAACTACGTTGACTTGATTCCAAATCGAATTCGGATACGTAGGCAAGTCATTTAAATGTGTACAATCACAAATTAGTGTACCCTAAGTGTTCACTAAAATTTAAAAGTCCCAAATTGGAACTACGTTAGACTTGATTCCGAATCAAACTCGGATACGTAGGCAACCTATTCAAATTGGTGTAGTCACAAAAATAAAAAAATGATTCAGGATTGGCATATGATTTGTAAGGGAGTGGATGCCAACCTAGTTGGGATGTGCTCTTCTTATAGTAATGCCTCAATCCTAATCGAACAAATGAATCTCCAAGATTCACCAAATTACCAAATGAGCTTTAAAGGCTCACCAAAAACAAAAACATAAATATGAACTACGTTTGGCTTGATCCCAAACCATGGGTACATAGGCAGCCTAGATTTTATATCTTGGTTCAGCACCTAAAATAAATAAAATCCAATCCCCCTTGTCCCGCATTATGAAGATAGACTAGTTATAACAAATAGTTGGAATCAAAGGATTATCTTTTGAATGAAAAATATAATTAAAAGATATTTTATATCCTGAATGGGTCCGAACCATTTAATAAAAATCCATTTGAATTATTTTCATGCGAGCGAGATTTTGTTAACCTAAATAGTAAAATATTTCTCTAACAAGCAGTAATGATCTATAAAGAATAAATGGCGTGTTAAGTATCATAGTTAGGGAAATTTAAAGGTGTGTTAGGATTTTTTCTTGTAAATTTTTGGAAGTTTAATGATGGATACTGATACTTTGTTTGGCGTTCATTTTAGAGTGAGAAGAGTTATAACTTAAAGAAAGTTGTTGAAATGGAAGAGGAAGAAATATTTCAAAGGGAGACATGTGATATTAATCAAAGAGAGGAGGATGATTTTGCTGATTGGAAGTGCCTCTCTTTCTTGGAGATTTAATTTCATGTTTATCAAGCAAAATTTGGAAGAAGGTGACTATCCTTCTTTGGAGTTTTAATTTCATGCTTATCTAGCATTTTGCTTGTTCCAAGAATTATCCTTGGTCTTGCGAGGGTGCTGCGGGTTTTGTTAGGTTGTGGTGGCGTATCTATTGTCCTTCTGTCTATTTCGTCTTTGCTTTGGTTGCATCTTGTTGTATATTCATTTGTAGGCGTTTTGATTGGGTTTCGAGGTTTGCTAGGTGTTTGGGTTTTGAGTTAGGACTTTCTATGCAGAGGCGGCTCTACCTTTTCCTTTGGGTGGTCACTTGAACAACCTAAATTTTTTTTTTGTTCAAAACACATGTAATTTTTTTGTAGTTTTATTAAAATTTTGTCTATTTTGAACACCCTAACCATTAATATTTGAACACCTAACCCAAAAACTATTGAACTAGCCCCAAAAAAATCAGCCTACAAACAAATCCAATATAAAGAACCCAATTAAAAGCCATAAGAGGCTTCACAGTTTCACATAGATAGTCAATTGAACAACTTAAACTCTTTTACATTTTATAGTTTAGAAAATTGATATTGGCACTCCCCAATTCGTTAATGGCGCTCCAAAGAAGAGTGCCAATATCAATCCCTACACGGATTGATATTGGCACTCCCCTTATTGAAATTGAGTGTCATTAACAATTTGAGGAGTGCTAATATCAATTTCATAATTGTATCTCGGATTTGTTTGAACAGTTATGTAACAACCCTGATTTTGGTAAATAATTTTTTTTCATAAAGTTGATTTCTTTTATTTGTCTCTTTAGTATATAATTATATAGCTTTCTATATGTGCATGCTTGTACTAGTATATGTGTATATGTACTAGTATATCTACTTTCCTAACACAAAGAACCCTAGATTTTCTCCATGTGCATTCTAGACTGTCCCTAGATTTCCACTAGGATTTTTATGTACAGCTGTGGATGGCCACTTCCGGAAAATATTTTTGAATTAAAATATGAGTCGCCACCCGGGATTTAATTTAGAAAATCTTTTTGGTACCCGAGAAACCGTTTAAAAATAATTGATGACTCTTGTGCCGTTCGGAAAAGATTTGATCCGCAAAAAAAAGATTCTTTTTGAGTCCGGAAGCCAAGTTACGGGCGGGGAAGGTTTTTGAAAAAGCACCCCGCTTGCCCGGGATATTCCTGGTCTCTACTAAATATTTGTGGGATAAAGAAAATGTTTTATTGAAAATCTTTGACAATTAAACAATTAAATATCAGGAAATAATAAATAAATGAAATTAACAGGACTATCAGGAAATAAAATAAAATGGACGAACTAAATGTTAAATAGAGTAAAGTTGAGGGAAAAATGTGTAATTTTGAAAATGTAAATCGCACCAGAGGATAAGAAAACAGGGGAGATTTACTGGAAAACAGGGGAAAATAAAGGAGAGCCGTTTGGCTCTGATGCGAGAGCCATCCGGTCCTAGACCAGGACCGACCGGTCTTCTGGTTGTTTTTTCAAAAAATATTTTTCTATCCTCTGGAAGGATGGAGTTATGACTCGAAAATTGGTTTCTTTTATACAAGAATTCTCCTAAGAGGAGTGTCAATATTTAGAAAATGTTTTGGAGAAGAAATGTGTCCCGAGAAACAGACCGAAACGAGCGATTATGATGAAAAATCACTCGTTTCGATACTTCGGGAGGATTTTTAGTATAAATAAGTTTTCCGGACTCGAAGATAACTACGGGAGTTATTCCGAGTTTGGGAAGAAACCCCTCAAAAGAGTACGGTTACTGAATCCGGCCCTAAAAAAATACGATTCTTATACCTTGATTGAGTCGATTTCAGACGCCGAAGGAAATTGATTTTGAGTTTGATTCTCAGTGGTTTTTGAGGATTTCTAGAGTTTGAGTAGGAGAACTTTGCACGGTATATTTCTTTCTTTTTTCGATCTCCAGTATTGTAAGTACCGTTTTTTTTAAATGAGGGAGAGGGATCGGTTTTTATAGCCGCTGAGGTTACCCACAAAATCACGCAAGAGATTTTTATCATCATGATATTCCCCGACGCGGGGAATATATTCTTCTGCACGAATCTCTGAATCCGGATTTTCCGACAAGACAGGTAACAGACAGAGCCGACCGGTTCTCAAAGAGAGCCGTCCGGCCCTGACGTCAGAGCCGTCCGGTCCTTGCAAGGAAATAAAGCCGCCCGGTCCATGGATTAAAGCCGTCCGGTCCTCTACTCCTTATTTATGAAAATACTTTGTTGTTTTCAAATGGTTTTAAAGGCGTGATCGATCATTTCAAGGTATTCTACATATTTTCTTTTATTCATCATTGGGGAGACGCATGGTCAAAATTGGGGTGTCTACAGTTGCCCCTCTTCGACGAGACTTGGTCATCATTCTGTAATGCAAGTTGCGTCGAAGATAAAGAGACATCCCAATTTCGGTTACCCTGGCACGAAAACAAACAATTAAATAAAATGTGGTCGAGCTTGGAGCTTCCTACGTACCTCGTTTGTGAGGATCAGACCAATCGTAGTTCGGCGGGGCCGCTTATGAAAATTGATACCTCATTTTTCAATGAGGGAAAAACAATTGATATTTAGTGAACAAAAACCGACGAATGTCTCGAAAAATTTAAATGCCGCGTAAGGGCTTACTTTAAAATTTTAAATGTCGTACAAGGACTTACATAAAAATATTAAAATGCCGTACAAGGACTTACATAAAATACTTTTTTAAATGCCGTGGAAGGACTTACATTAAAAAAATTTCAAAATGTCGTACAAAGACTTACATAAAATACTTTTTTAAATGCCGTGGAAGGATTTACATTAAAAAAATTTCAAAATGTCGTACAAGGACTTACATAATATACTTTTTAAATGCGATTTGTTCGGAGAGTGATAGCGCCCTGAGTTTTTCAGGAAAAACAGCAAGTGAATTCATGTTTAAAAAGTGGTTTCGAAAGACAACTTGATTGAAAAGATTACCCCGCAAGGTGATTTGATTAAAAATTCATCCCTCAGGATGGTTTGATTGAAAAGAGTCGGCCATTTCAGGTTTTGAAATTGATTTGAATTTGAAGTAACCATTTCTGGCTTTTGAAATTGAATTTGATTGAATTTGAAGTTGAATTTGAAGCGACCATTTCTGGTCTTGATTTTTGAAATTGAGCTTGAAGTTGATTGA
>JAXBDA010004185.1:0-30243 GCA_036023075.1 Gaultheria prostrata | reverse complement strand
TAAAGCTTTTCGGGTAGATACCCAGGGAGCTCCAAATTTGGGCTGTTGGGATGATGCACGATTAGATTATGAGGGAGGAGAGTTGATTGAGTTATGGAGGAGAGAGATGTTAACGAAGAGAGGTATGGTAGGTAGGGAGGAGGAAAGTAAAGTTAACATAAACTTGTACGGAGACTAAATAAATAAATAAATAAAAGGTCGGAGAACTCTGTTGGGAAACCAAACAAAAGTTGGTTCTCAAGACCGGGTTTTAAAACCCAAACCAAACATGGTGTCAGTCTTACTGATAACTACACCTTGATGTCACTGCATCTTCTCCATGTCAAGTAGTCATTAGTCAATTTCTGTTTATCTTTCCAAGCACATTGTTCAGTTGATACTTTAATTTGATATGTTCCATCTTTTCTTCTTCTTCTTCTTCTAGTTTCGGTTGCAGTGACATCCTAACTAGTTGCCCATTATGCCCAAGGACAGAAGAGTCCCTTCCTTATCTTCTGCTAGAACCAGGGGATGCCCGTATTCTTGCGGCTCTAATAACACTAAGCAGTACAAATCAAAAAATGTTTCCCAACCAGTTGGTGATGAGAAGCATTGGGAGGAAGTTAGATGTCCTATATGCATGGACCACCCTCACAATGCTGTGCTCTTACTATGTTCTTCCCATGCAAGGGGATGCCGCCCTTACATGTGCGACACGAGCTACCGCCACTCCAACTGCCTCGACCAGTTTCGCAAGTCATCATCTTCCACAGCATCATCACCCGATCTTTCCTGTCCCCTCTGCCGGGGGCAAGTCAATGGTTGGATGGTTGTGGACACAGCTCGAAGGTTCATGAATTCCAAACGAAGAAGTTGTGCTCTTGAGACATGTAACTATAGCGGGACTTATGCCGAATTAAGGAAGCATGCAAGAGTTGATCATCCTTTTGTACGACCGACAGAGGTGGATTTGGGGCGCCAGAGCGAGTGGATGAGGTTGGAGAGGGAAAGAGACTTGGAAGACTTCCTTGGTGCTTCTCAGTTGTTGGAGTCTAGATCGGATTTGAGTGATCAGTGGGGTTTGGAAGTTCCCTTTGATGACCTCTTTAGTGTATTCGCTTCACTCGATTTTGAAATAGACGTTGAGGAAGTCCTTGGTGCATTCCGATTGGATTTTTGATGGGGCTCAAGTTAGCATCTGATAGGCTGAGTGCTTGTATTTTCCATCCCCTTTTTTTCCCATTGTTGGGGTAGTCCGCTAGCGTTTGGGTGCTTTCTGTATTTCAGGTAAAACCCTTCAAATATGAAAATTTCGTATGGATGGTGATGCTATTATTTGCACATAACTTTCCATTAAGCACAATTTCCTATGAGTGAATTTTTTTACTGAAGTTGTGTTTGGGTTTTGAATTTGCGGAGAGATTTGTGACAAGAAGAGGAAAGGCATTTGATTTACCTCTGATATGCTATATATGTTACTGTAACCTTCTCTTTTCCCTCTACGAGCCCTAGGACCAAACACAGCCTAAGTTTTCTTGTTCATAAAAAACACTGCCAACTCTAGCTTACAGCTAGTCAACCACAAGGATTGTGATGATGTCTTCCTGGAAAATTTAGCTATGAGAGTCGCCCCTTGTAAAGCATGCCGCCAGTGTTCATCTTGAATCAAAATTGCATTCTGCCACCGTAAAACATTTGGCGCTATTTCATTGGTTGAGAGTACTGCATGAAAATGCAACAGGATACTCCGGAACCATTGAATAATTACACGTCATGGCTCAGTGAAGTTGAACTACGAACGGTGATGCCTTGTTGAGAGCTGGGTTAGGCTATAGGTTCGTAGGAGTGGTTATCAGAAACGATAAAGAGGACATTCTGAGAGGGCAGAAAGGAAAAAGTCGTTCGGTTCAATAACTTTGGTGTAAGCTCCAGCTTTACGAGATGCTTGTTTTATGGCAAAAGCTCTTGGGATGAGATGGCTTGAGGTGGAAAGTGATAACAAGCTGTTGATTTCTCTCAGTTTGAGATATCCTGAGTTTGAAGAACAGCAGATGGTGCTGAGCATTGTGTTGTCTTGTTTGTTTCAGGTCACTCCATCACAATTCGGTTTTCTTGTAGTCTTTTCTTCTGACGGAACCAGCGTTCCTCAGTGTTTTTTAACCACGTGTTTGGATCAATTTACGCATATCTCCTCTAATTTCAGGATCATAAAGTTAATGACTGGGCAAATACCCGTGGTCCCAAGGAGTTGATCGAGTGTTCCATGGTTGTGTTATGGATATCTCTCTTTAAGACAAAAGAAAATAAATGGAAAAAGAAGCTGCAGAATAACATTCAACTTGGAGGTGTGATGTGATATAGCAGCCAGAGCTGAAAGAAATTTTATGTTGCATGAGTCCTAGATGGGTATCAGCTTAAGAAGTGCAGATCAACCCATGCTATGGATTGAGCACACGTGTATATCCGTGAGAGAGAGAGAGAGAGAGAGAGAGAGAGAGAGAGAGAGAGAGAGAGTTATTCAAAAAGCCGAATACTCGTAACTTCTACTAAATAAAAAGAAAAAAGGCTCATAGCTCAACTAGTGGAATATAAACCAGAAAATCTCCTCTAAATACCTACTTATTAGCCAAAATGTAAAATGAACTTATCCAAATCTAATTGCAGGTCAGTCCAAGAGACGAACCGGAATTAGAAAGGTTATTTTTTGACCTATACCATATGCCTTACACCCCCAAAATCAATATGCATCCCTAATGCTTGTAACTTCAGTTTTATTTCTTTGCCGGTTCCTCGCCATTTAGTAGCTGCAACAATAATGAAATGAGATTTTCCACAATTAAGATCGTGATCCATCCAGTCCAAGCCTCCCGTTTAGCCAGTGGCATACTTCATCCATCTCTTTCGGTACTGTGTAATGACCGAGCCTGCGAATCAAAACAAAGGTTTCAGTAAACTGCTCTTTGATCCTAAAACTATGTTGGTTGTGAATTCTGATGACAAAAAGACAGTGAAATACCCATCATAGGTTTTGAATGACACGTATCGAAATCCAGCTGACCCCAAGAACTGTGTCGATTTCTCACCAAATTTATAAGGGACTACATCATCACCTGCGACGTTTGTAAAGATTGGAGCAAGCGCAATGAGAGAGGAGCCATCTTTGAATAAAAGCGATCTAACAAGCAAAACGTTTTTACAATCGAAGAAAAAATGTCATGTCTAGAATGTAAATAACGTACTGTTTCCATGGCAGAGCAAAATGGGCAAATATGCAGCACGCCTTGCTGCCTCGTTCGATCCTTCAATCTTGTTCCTCAAGCTCCTGCATAAACCAGTGATTGATTGATAAGCATCTAACTATTTTAGAATCTACAGCTTATCTCTATAAGCACCCTTGTGGTTCGTACTAGCCAAGATCAGATATTTCAGGAATCATCTCATCCTTTTAGTTTTTTCTTGACAATCTTGTATGAGGTTTGAGAGGCTGATAGAAGTCATTTCGCCCTTTTCCATTTATTTGGTGAGTTGGTATTTCACAACACAGACAAAATATACATGTAGAAAGAGGGAAGAAGGTTTGATATGGTAAGGAAAGTATTGGACGCATACCTTGAACCAGGAAGCCAACCGCTCAGACCAATAATAGCCCTTAAGTTTACAGGGTAAGGGTTACCATTAGCGTATCGCCCATGGGCAAAACAAGTTGCAGAGTAGAGGGCAGTTGCAGCACCCATACTGAAGCCTCCAACTCCGAGTTTAACTGGAAAACGTAAATAAGCAAATGATTACGTTAATGCAATTGGTGGACGATGATGCAAATGTAATACCTAATTACAGTAGTAAGATAGAATGGCCAAAACAGGATAGCCAATAGGTACTAATTATCAAACATCCTAACTTCAACTTGGACACTTGAAAACAGCGAACTTTAATGTTTAAACTCTGGAAGGTGGAATTAATGGGGGAAGGATAACAATAAAACAAAAACAAATACATGATAAAGAGAAGGTATATCACTATATTGATATTGTACTGGATTTCACCTTCGAGTCGCGACGGGAGTGGAATCATTATAATAGTTGGACGAAATCTTTTTAGAGAAAAGAACAACTGAACACATGACAATTATGCAATGACTTCTGTTAATTCCGTAACAAGGGAGAAACTTACTATCAGCAGGCTCTCCGGACAACAAGTTTGCAACATGGGCTGCTGAAGCATCTAAACCTTCAAAATCATCTGGGTTATCTTCCGAAAGTTCTCCAACATCAAACCCTGATATCACTCGCAAAAAGTAAATAGATATTTCTAGGAGTCTCACAGCAGGAAAGGAAACCAAGCTTTAACCTTACATGCAGCGCAGGGGAATCCACCAAGTAGGGCCACAGGACGAGTAGGAGCAGTTGGACATATCCATTTAATCTGCATCAAGCGGTAGCAAGTCATAAGTGCCAACCATTTTTCGCAGAACTTAAGGGGATAAAAGAGCCACGTACCAATTATTTGAGCATAAAAGAACTACTTATATGTGCTTAACGCTTGATATAGAATGCATAAAGCATAAAGTTCAAAAATATGTGAAGGAATACATATTCCTTACATTTGGGAGAGGAAGTGCTTCCAAGAGTTGGGACCAGCTGCAACAAAGCACAATTCAAATGAGGAGCCATGTCATTTTACAAAGAACTCTGTGATTGTCGACTAGATTGATGATTAAATACTTATTCCAGAGAACATAAGTGTCCAAATGAAGATGAATTCCAGTCTCTCTTTCTTTGGACTTAATGACCACTCTTTCAAAAATGCAAAGAAATACACATTTTTTATCATCCTAAACACTGAATCTACTTTTGTAGCTACAATTGGGACCACAATCATAAAGTGAAAGCAGTATCCCGAAACAGGAATCAAAAGAATTCCTCCTTCAACCGGGAATATGTGCTCATTATGCTGCAGAGTGGGACATAATAAAACAATAATTTACGAAGGTCATTAACCTAATTACTTTCACATGTCTCAATATTCTTGGTAAAAAGATACAAGCTTGCTTCCACAATAGGCAAAAGAACCAAGTTAGTGAATTAGGGCCCCCCGTCAAGCATCAAGCATAAATTCCTTTCCCAATTCGAGATTTCCTAAATTAGGCCTGGAAGTGAATGAGACAAGATTGAAAGCACATAAATCAAGTTTTTCATAGTTTTCAGGTGCACTGCTTTTCCACATGAACTCCATAAATTTTGGAATCACAGCTAAAAGAAAGAGAGTGTTATATCAAAAATATTTAAAAGGAGTGCATATATTCTATTGAGGGACAGGATAAGATATTGAAGTACTTGAAATCAACTCGCACTTTCTTTTGTTAAGTCTACCCTTTCATTACAACTCATACCTGTACTTTAAAGGGATTAAATAGAATTCCAACAATTGTAGCAGACTAGCAGTTAGTCAGAAATGAACCAAAAAAAAAAAACACAAAACCAATAAGCGGCAGGCTCACCACGTCAATAAAATGAATCCATTCAATCCGTATACCCAAGCAAAAGGAAACATATTCAAATTCCAGATAAAGGGTATTGATAGGTTGAGTTTGTTAAACATGAATATGTGCTACTTGTAACCTAATTTTTCATTTCGGATAACGAAGGATAAGGGCAGATGTACAAAAGTAGTAAGTAAACAGCCTCAAATGTCCTAAAAGGATATTGCATATAGGGAAGTTGAAATTTTACCTTGAGCCATTGTCCCCAAGCCCGTGCAACCAGACTATTGTAGCCTGGTGTCTCCCTTTTGGCTTAACGACATAAGTCCTCCCAAATTCAAATGACCTCCTGTTTGTTCTACCTCCTGATAATTTATAGCAACAAAGTCATTGCTTTGAAATGAAAAAGTACGCAATTAACTATAAGGCAAATGCTAAAATACACATCCCCAACTGGTTTGTGCAACCTGTAAATCCACCTTGAATTTACAGGTACACAAACCATAACACGTGTACACAAATTTTGCGAGTCCGCCTTGAATTAGTCACGTCTTACAGAAATTCATCGATTAGAACATGCATACATGACAAAAATGAGGTCCCACATTGACTTGGTTTCTTTCTGGGCCAGAGTTTGTATGAGTTTATGCGTAGATGTTATAAATCAAAGGAATACTGTAGCACTTTCTAAAAAGAAATATAGATAATTGACACCAATCTTATCTATAACAAAAAAAACCCACTTGAACAAGTTGAAGAATTACAAAAAGATAGGAGAGAACCAGTAACAATCAAAGCCAAGATGGATTGAAGAAAGTTTATAGAACTAACCAGTACCCATATTCATTGTCCTGTGCAGCAGTTATCCCTCCTGTTGTAATGAGTGAGAAGAGGAATTGCAATGAAGAAAAACACAGATGATAGGTTCTATTTATACCCAAATGGGTATGTTGAGAATGGAATAAAATCACCTCAAATATCTTACATTTTGGATGTGTAAACCAGCTGCAAGCACATTGCGCCCAAAACCCAAAAGGAGAGAATCCATGAAAAGAGGGACAAAGAAAATGACAAAAACAAGTTATCTTTCTATGAGCTGCATACAGAATCAAAGCAGAAATCGATTCACATACCACATCCATGCATTCCCCAGCCATCCAGTTTTTTTAGGGCTCTAGATTCGCAACATAGAGGGAATCTTTACCTTGGATAAAGTAAACCCAACAAATGCGACTTCTTGCTCAAACCAAGAAAGAATAAACCCCAGTTTTGCAAAAGGAAAAATACCCCCCTTCTTTCAATCATTTGAATATACTCCATTTGTGATGATTGATGGATACCCATTAAGTTTGTAAGTGAAGGGATGCTGTCTAATCATCATCATTAAGGAACTGATTAATCTCATGAATGTGGTAATAATTCACATTTTGTGGTGCTTTGGGTATTTTGATGGTTTATGTTTTCCCTGATCTTAGAGCATTTCCAACCCTTGTCAATTTTTTTTTATATCTAAATTTGAGTCAAAATATGAGAGAAGCTTAATTTTTTTGGAGAGGGTAACAAAACTCACTTTGATTGGTGGAAAAGGTGTGCGGTCCAAATTTATATTATTTCCCAATTCAATTTAACATTTCACCAATCCCTGGAATTCAAACAACAATTTCAAACCCTAATTCCATCTTCTACGCCTGTATTGCTAATAAAATCACGATCCTCGCCAAGTTCAATACGTATGACGCCGATCTCACAACTCGCTTCAAAATGCCTCAAAAAAGACTCCAACTTTACACACCACCTCCTCTCACGCAATCATAGAGAAACCCTACTCTTTCCTAATCGAAGACCCTTTTGCCTATTTTTCAATTTCAACGTATTGAATCAAATGGGTAAAATAAAAAAATGGGAATGGATTTGGGTCAAGCATTGGACATGGCTTCAAGAGTTTATGACATGTTTACCCAAATTTTGAATTTTGGTTTTCAAATGGATAAGAATTGGAGATGGCCTCAAGTATATATAGAAAATGGAGGTATTACTGTATTATTTTATGAAAAATGCTAAAATAGCTCATAGGTACAAATAAACATGTTTTTAAGGGTACCGTAAAATCAACTCATTCTGATATTGGTCAAGGCTTGATCGATTCATTCAGTTTTATCCTATCAAATTTATGGACAAATACCGTTCAAACCCTTATCGATAATAAGTTGATTTTTTTATGAGTACTTTTAAAAATATGTTTTAAACAAATTAAATAGCTCCGATCATTTTTATAGACTCCAAAATGGGTGATTTATATTTATTGTGTCAAATGTTGTCTTGCTTGAGCCGCCAACATTATATATATACACACAAGCCTATGCAATATGAACTTATTCCATTTTTAATAAATAAATTCTGCATCTATCATTTTGCAAATGATTGATTGAAAAATTATTGTAGGTGTTGAATAGAATAAAGTATGGACACCAGCTGCAAGATGACACGCAAGAAGTGATTTACATTCAATGATGAAGACTGTTCCACTGACAAAAAAATAGTTTTTTTCCAAAATTTAAGATAAGTCATTCTCTCATAATACATCACATAAAAACTCGTGGGAAGCCCGTTTATTCTAAAAACACCCTTAACGAAACACTCCCTGAATCCGCCCGTGTCATAAAATTCTCGTAAAAGAAAACAAGTTGTGTAAAATTTTGAGTTATTGATAACTTTTTTTGGGTGTTTTCTTATACTTAATTTCAAATGGGAAAATTTAAGTTCAAGGGAAATAAGAAATTTTCATGCTCTAAACATCCACTCATTAAACATGAACAACAAGGTTAAAGTCGCACTCTTTTCTACTAATATTTGGATAGAGACAGCTTAGCTAGATTTTTAAATACCAATGTTACACCGAAATTCATCACTTTTGCAGTTCTTTCTTGGTCTTTTTACTTGAATCAAAATGCCTAGCACTATTGTTTCTGAACTTCTGCCATAAAATCAATTTCTATCCTTTTAAAATTGACTATTATTACTGTATTGCTTATAAAAGTTCGGTGCAAGTATTTATCTGTCGTGACATTTCTACATTTCAGTAAACACGGATCTAAATTTCCAAACTCATTCCTTATAAAAAGTTGATTGTCGATCTATATATATGTCCCATTTGTGTGCAAATATCTACTTTCTTAAAATTCGCATCCAACCTCTAATTGCGGGCCCACCTGCAACTGGTTCCCCGAAGAGTGGACCAGTTGACCCAAATCCACTTCGAGCCATAAAGTTTCCTAACTTGGATCTCGCATTGTATGCAATGTGAACGCTAGAGGTGAAAATATGACTGAGAAAATGATGATTGGATGAAATAACTGCTAGTGGTGAAAATATAACTGAGAAAACGATGACTGGTGGCATCTAATGACCTTCCTAACCATCATCTTTTTTGGGTGCTCTTTTTCCCTCCTTTTGGGGAGAGTAATTAAAGGAGAAAACCTTTTGTTTTGTCAACTCTTTCTTTAACCCACACCCAGTAAAAGAAGAAGAATCCAGTGGTGAATAATTAGAAAAAAAAAATGGATTATGCTTGTTCTAGTGGTTTAATTTTCTGAACAACTTATGCTGTTTGGCACTACTTTTGCTAATGGAGATTAAAGTACATTTGATTGAAGTTTGAACATATAAACATAGGTACAATGGAGCCAATTTGGAAATGGGAACAAAGCACTTTCTGAATTCTCAATTGTAGTGTGGGTATAACTTTGTTGTTTTACTATATGATTACAGCCTAACTATGGAAGTCTCCCTCTCCATATATGTCATTTCAAAGGTGGCAAACAAAATATACCATTTTTTATAAACAAGAAATTCTTCTTAATATGATTTTTTATTCATCTTCTGATGTCATATAAACCTCTGCAATGAGGAAGCCTAAATTTTTTTGGGGCTAATTGATATGAAGTTTTACTTTAATTTTAATTGGGCCCGTTAAGAGACTATAAGATTGATTCTCAAAATTAATCAAGATATATTAAGCTGGTTCGAACACCTGAGTTATTAGAAAGAGGGAGTCTAGAACTTCACTCGGTGGTTCTTCCAAAATGCTCTGTTCACTGACACTTTACATACGCTGGCTAGAATATCTGGTCTGTCGGTAGATATGCACTATGTTAGAGCATCTCAAGAGGCTCTCTACTTGAACCCCATTGGCTATAATAGCTACCCAAAACCCATTTTAAGTGAACCAAGAGACTCTTTCACTTCACTAGCTTCTTTGCCTTAGATAATTATCACTAGCTACTAGTAGCTAGTGAAAGAGGAGTGGAGTTCACCATTTCAACCAATACGAGGTCACCCTCTTTTAGGAAAGGTGAACAAAATTGCACTCGCAAAAGAGACTCTCTACTCCATTTCTCTCTCGTTCTATTTATATTTTTGCCACTCAATTCTATGGTAGATGTTCAAAAAATATATATTTATTTGGATAAAGAGCAAGAATAGAGAGTAAGCATGATGTTTTTTTTTTTTTTTGTGTACTTTTTACTAAACAAAGTAGAGGGCTTTTTCCTTCTTGTTTCTTCTATCTACTAAATTAAATTATGAGGAGATCAATTGAACCCAAATCTATGTGCTCATTAGTGAGATGCTCTGAACCATGAATGAAGGAAGCATGGTAATGAGCACAGAAATTAATTTGGGTCTCTTGGCCTGCCCTCCTTGATGCCTTTCGGCCTTGATTTGAGGGTATGGTTTTGCAGCAAAACGTCTCTGTAGCTCCTCGGTTCTTAGAGGTTTAGGGGGGCCACTGTTTGAGTGGTACTCTGAGAGCTGTCACTTTGTGCATATTGCCAAAGGTTAGGTCTGTCTCCAATCATCTCCCGCTCATACCCCCAATAACTGGGGCTAGATGGGTTATGTTATTGTTGTTGTTATTGTTGATCAATTGAACCCAAATCTCTAAAGTTTGGTATGATTGATCAGCATGTCCCAAATTTCATCATTTTGCTTCTTAGAGCAAGTGCACATGGCTATTTAAGCCTTAAAATAGTATTTGTATTAATGCCATAATACATCATTAATTAGTAGAGTGTTTGAGAGATGTGTGCATGATATATTTTAGGAAAAAATAGTATTTGGGAGTAATCTTCAAAATAGATTATGATGAGGTTTTATACCCAAAAGCAAAATGAGAATGCAAAAGCACCTCAAGAATTGTGCCTTCAAGGTATGATTTTGAGAATTGCTTTTGGGAGAATGCATACAATAATTTAGCTCCCAAACATCAGAAATGCAAAAATACAAAATGGATACTGCCAAACAGGCTCTAGATCTCTTTGGGTGGATTTGAGAAGGGCAATGAGACGGGCTTATCTAAACCGTGTCATAGGGTTAATTAAAGAATCAAAATAGTAGGTTTCGACACCAAGTTCACAAGTTCCCTTACATACATATGGGCACAAACAAGAACCAACAGCTTGCAAAAACATGAATCATGCCTCTGACATTTGGAACATCTTCTATCAACTACCAAATGAGAGAAGATCGAAACTAATCATCATTCGTCATGCATACTCAATTTGCCATTCCATTTTGCTGCAGAGGGCTTGAGGACCACAGCAACCACAGCAACCATCATGGTTAGCAAGATAACAAACGACCCAAAAATGAGGCGAGGAGGGCGAGGGGGAGGTGGAGAAGGTGGAGAGGGAGAAAGTGGAGGCGTAACAAACGACCCAAAAATGAGGCGAGGAGGGCGAGGGGGAGGTGGAGAAGGTGAAGGCGTAGGGGGGGAAGGAGGAGGGGGAGACGGGGGATGTGGGGGAAGTGGTAGACCAGGAGGTAGTGGGAATAATACCGTAGACTGGCAAGGACAATTCGGAAAGAGATGGCCAGTGCAATTAATGGGTGTTTCAGCTGTATCGAAACAAAAGATCAGGTCTTTCAGTTGATAACTTTGATGCACAAACTCACAACGAATCAGAAATCGACTATTCGTTGCCAATCTATTTTGTATAGTCCATTCCAAATGCGACGGATCTACGGGATACCCAGGTATGTGACCATGTGAACGCACAAAGTGTACAAGATTTGTCGAAGTACCAATGTTCAATTCTGTATGTATGGTCTCCAGAGCATCAACCCCAAACCTCAAGTAGTCAATCGAGTCTCCAAAATCGGGGCAGCATTCGCTGTGCATGAACCATTCATGGGTCCAAAAATCACTACAGAAACCCAGGTTATATTTAGGGCTCTGCCAATGTCTCACCAATCTTTGATGCAACGCCATCGGTGGCTACAAAAATAAACAGAATAGATATTTAATGTCTGGTACTGACCCATTTAAATATCATGTAAAGGGGGCAGCAATGTTACAGCCTGGGTTATTGGGTTACCGTGATAAATGGCTTCAGTGCTGGTGGTTGTTGACCCGGGGGCACCGGGAGCCGAGGCAGACAATTGTATGGCTTATTAAGTCTGTCCTGTGCCCACACCCCGTGAATTAAGAACTCCGGGGTGTTAGTCACACAAGAAGTCGTCGTCCTACAAAAGCTAGGTATCCAAGTCAAGGATAGTTTGAACGTATGACAGCCTTGACCCTGTGTGGGAGAAATCAAGCAGCACAAGATCACCAAAAAAAACCCTGCCAAAAACCAAAAGAAAATTTACTTTGGGGCAAAAAAAATATACACAAATATAGAATATACACAAAAAATATACACAAATATCAAGCAGGACCCATTAATATTGTCACTCCTTAAAAATGTGCTCATGTTGTTCAATTCCTACAACAAGCCCAAGGATATTCACAATGCAAGAAAGACTGAAACAATTGGCCTGATTTGGGGGAAAAAAATAAACAGGTTTTTTGGTTTTTTTGGGGGCAATAAACCAGATTTCTTTGGCAAAAAAATCGGTGTTGGGTTTTTGCTGGCACGTGTTCTAAACCAACGGTTAAGATGGAGTCAGGACGCCAAAAAAACCAAAAAACCCACTTTTTTTTTATCCAAAGGAGTTTATGATTTATTGGTACATAAACCAAAAAACATGTTTAAATACGTAATCATAGTTACACCAGTTCATGACTGCATCCATCACATGACTGGACACCAACACGGCAACACCAGTTAAAATACAACACAACAACAACAGAACCCATCTAGTTCCCAATTATTGGGGGTATGATTAGAGATAGACCTAATCTTTGGCAATATGCCCAAAGTGGCTGCTCTCAGAGTACCACTGAAACAGTGGCCCCCCCTAAACCTCCAAGAACTGAGGAGCTACAGGGACGTTTTGCTGCAAAACCATATCCTCAGATCAAAGCCGAAAGGCATCAGGGAGGGCAGACACCAGTTAAAATAATAATAAAAAAAAGGTATCTCAAAACCTAATCATAGTTACATTTTACAAGTTCACAAACCCCTCGGAGTAAAGGCCCACTCACCCTCAGATTTAGATTTTTGTGCCGCCTCGGCGAGTTGCATTGAAATTACAGAAAAAGATTGTTAGAAAGTTTCGTCAGCAACAAAACCAAAAGCAATTTGGAAATACCTTTACATTTAAAGGAGAAACCATAATAGCCATCAATGCTCGACCCACCGTTTCCTTGATCACTTGACTGATTCTCTTGAATCCTGAAATTAAGGATGTAATATTACCCGATTGAACATAATAGAACAGTAGTGCTGATGACATTGCAATCCAAATAGAACATTGCAAAAAATTGAAATTTAATCCAAAAAAATAACAAGGAACCTGCTTTCACAATGCGACGATGGACGTTTAGAGAGAAGTTCAGATGAAGGCCTTTTCGAATGATCACTAAAATCTGCACACTCTAAATCCTCCAAGGTGCTTGACAGAGAAGATTGAACTTCATCCTGCACGCCAAAAATTACAAAGAAAAGCATATTGATTAAAATTAGAAGTCACCCAGTTATTTCCTTCTGAAGAAAACCGGCAGCAAACCAATAGTATCTCAGCAGGAAAAAACTTTGACGTTGCAACCCTATGAAAACTCTAGTAGAACAGGCTCTCTTGAGCACATGCAACCAGGCCCCCTATGGCCTATTCTGGCATGGCCTTGTTGATTGTTTTCTCATAACTTTTAGTAGAATTGGGTATAATTTTGACATAATATCTTTTGGCTCAATGAGAGGAATCAGAAAACTATAAAAAAAAATGACACCTTCATCCTGACAATCTAGGTAAAGCTTTGTATCTTAATCCCCGTCTTTAAGAAAAACACCCTCGTTTCTGTTTAACCTACTCCCTATGTACCTCTAGCTCTGTTTCTTGCTCTCCCTTAATTGCACCTTCTCCAAGGGTGAAACAGATTAATTTTCATTAACAAGAAGAACAACCAAAGCAGTTAAAAATTCATACCAGTATATCCAAGTTAGACAGTCATAATTTCACTTTCTCATTGCACCTAATTCACGTTCAGAGATTGGAGGCTTATACAGAATCTTCAAAATTAAAGTACCAATGTCAAACACCAGAAACTTAAATAAAGCTATGAAATAAATGTTTGGCAAGCCTACTCGGACACCCATCCAACCATGTATAAGTGGCTCTATCATATACCTATGCATCAAATATGCCACTTAACCAAATTATATATCTCAGTATGCAAAAAGATACAAACCTTAGACGAACTATGAAATGTAGCTGTGTCTTAGCAGTATTACATGAGGATTAGCTGAATTTACACCTGCCATATATTTGAAGTTGGACTTGAATTTCCTCAACACTGAACATTTTACTTTAACAGTGTATTAAGATTCAAAAGCAACATTCCTAGAAAATTTGAATTAGAAATGGAATATTGGGATTCAAGGACATCCAACCGCATAAGAAAATTTGAGAAAAACGAAGATAGTTTGAACTTACAAAGACACCGATTCCTTAAATACGGAATATCAGTTGGTAAAAGAAACATAATTATCAACAACAGTAAACATGCAAAAAGGAAAAGGGACAATCACACAGATGTGAAGGAAAAATGAGACACCATTAGAAAAGAAATATAAAATCCAATAATGTAACAACCAAGAAAAACAAATTATGCAGCCCCCCCTTTTATCCACAAACAAAAGAAGTATCACCATGTCTTGCAATTGAAGTAGAGTAAAAGCTTGGTGGCCGTGAAGGATATGCACAATAATGAGGTAAGAAGTAAAAGAACATTCAAAAATGAAAAAAATGAACTAAAACAAACCCCATTTCACATATTACTGTATCCAGAAAGTATCGTAAGGTAATAATGAACCAAAAAAGGAAGATTTTATGATGGAAGACACATAAGCTAAAAAAGCAAACCCCTCACTTCTTGAATAGGAGTGTGTTCCACTTTCCCAGTTTTAACAATCTCTTGATTATTGGGAAGCTTGCTAGGGCCTGCTGAACAAGTATACTCATGGTCCACAAAATCTGCAGGGTTTGGAGTTAAAGTTCTCGGCAAGTCTTCCTTCAAAGATCTTGGTGAACTCGTACTTCCAATTTCACACGGTTTACTTCCAATTTCACACGGTTGACAAAGCCAAACATCTGGGACATCCTCGCAAAATGGTTGCCTGCAGTAACTGGAAAAAGGAAGAGATGCAACATGTTCAACCGAAAATAACTGTACAGTGGTACAATTAAATAAACTATGATCAATCACACTGGGAACAAAGAGCATACAAAAGTTTATTGGCAAATCCACACGGATTGAAAGAGAGCTTACATGTGCTCACGAGCTATTTTGCATTGAGAGCACAAAATGATTGCCTCCTGGACACCAGCATCGCCACATATGTCACAAGGTTCATCCTGCCGAATGGGAAACAGGATACAAAAATGCTTACAATTATTTTCTCTCCCCAAACATTTGTGCTTGCTCAAGTTAAAGCTGTTGCTTTATGAAGTTCTGATGTGGAATGGACTTCACTGGGTAAAATTTCATACACACATATAGACCATGTGAGCTGGTAAACTAAATCCAGTACAGGAAAAATACAATGAGAAGAATTATGGGCTTTCAAAAGTCAGTGAATTGGCAATTGGAAGTACAAGGAATGAGCAATTAAAAACTTGGTGAACTTATAAGTATGATTTCGAATCACAAACATCCAGCATGCAATCTCCAATGTTATTAAATACAAGTCCTAATTTTAACAACTTCAAAGTTGAGATCAACATTCAGACGTGCTTGGGAAAAGTTTTGAATATAGCATCTGGCTCTTTAAGCCAAAGAAAACCTCCATATCTGTATCCAATGAATATTCTGCATATATGCCATTTTTTCCTAGCTCTGCTTTCGCCTTCTCTATTCTACATGATTCCTCCAACTCCAAAACAATCCAGAAACAAGTTAGGTTCACAGTTTGGTCAATGTAGGTGTTCAAAAGAAATAGATTGCTAATGTACTCAAATACAATAATAGAAATGGACATGCAGTTCATATCCATGTTTTTAACTTGTACGAGGCCATATTATATAGTCTGAATTGACTATGTTGTCTTCTTCAAAACTATAGCTTTTCCAATATAAAACTAGAAGTGTTAGACACTAGGGGCATGGGAAGCAAAGAATCCACGTAGTTTGGAACTGAAAATTAGAAGTACAACTGTACAAGGGACAAAATTATGTGCCCTCGAATGGAATGACATCTAATATGCATGTCCTTCATTCAAAGGATACGAGACTCAAACACAGAGATGAACTACATATACTCTTACATTCATTAATCTCCAATGTTTTGGTTATCTAACTTCCAGACATACTTATCGAGGAAATAAATGGTTCGAACTATCAAAACAATTTTACGTATAAAGTAATAGGAATACAATTACAAGGGCATAATAAGGTTAGAATTTTAATTATAGAGCATGAGTAATACAATTATAAGAAAGTAATAAGGTTAGCCCTATGCTACACTGGAAAGCCTATTCCAATTGCAGGTTCTAAGCCTCCTATCTTAGAAGGATGAAAAAGAGGCAACAAAGAGGTGAATTAAAGGTATTAGCTCAAAACTCAAGTAGCTAAAAGAAGACTCAAACTATGAAACATTGACGGTAGATAATAGATGGAAGACAACTATGCTTTTTGAAAGAAGACCATTTATTTTTCCCCAACGTATAAGACGTCACGTGACTACAATTATTGGATCATAAAGATTTTTTTCAAAAATTCCACAAATAGTTGGATAAAGAATGAAATGTTCATCCACCCATGGATGGCCCCACAAGCCCAAATAAAATGGGCCAATTCATATATTAAACTAGAGAGGCGCCTAATAATCATGTCTAGCAATTAGATTCAAAGTCATGAAACAAGATGTACAAAATACAAATAATAGAGAATAACAAATTGTGCCTAGCAATGAATTTGAGAGATTAACGCCCCGTTTGGATGCCGGAGATGATTTGGGTGAATTAGTAATGAGGGCGGATTAGAGGGTGGATTTGTGATGAGGATGGATTTTTAATAAGGATGGTTTCACCTCCTAAGAATGGTGAATTTGTATGTAAGGTGTTTGGATGGTTTTTTGAGAAGGGAGATTTGGAGGGTGGATATGATGCGATAAATTGTAAAAAGACATTATTGCCCCCATTTTTTTTATGTAATGAAAAAATTGAATAAGTAAAAAAGTACAAATTTTGACACCTTGTTTTTTTTATTATAAATATTTATTGCTGAAAAATAAATAAAAATTTATATTATGTGGGAAAAAAAAATTTGTTTAAAAAAAGTAGAAAACAAAAACAAAAGTTAATTTTACTTCCCAATCCACTTCCCAAAGTAAATAGAGATTATCAAAGAAAAAACAAATAGAGTAGTACATTATTCATCTTTGATCTTCCCCATTCAGTGGCTAATAGCCTAATATTCGAGCATGTGCAGCAGCTTAGCTATAGATGCAAAATAGCTCTTTTGGCTACAAAAAATACACAAAACCAGCTGCAGCAGCCTCATCAAATTACTGTTCGCCATGCATTTTTCTACAGCGCATAGGTAAATATACCTATGCACTGTTCGCCATCCATGCAATTTTTTACTTTTGTTTCTCTCTCTTCCCCCTCTATTCACGGTTCAACGATGACGAGATTTCGATCGACGGGCTCAAGAGGCAAGGGGATCGACGGCAAAGTAAAGAACGACGATGAAGTACGAATCGCCGTTGAGGTAAGGATTGACGGCGAGTTTCTCTCTCTCTCTCTCTCTCTCTCTCGAGTTTTTCTTTGAACAAAGGGCTTGTAATGGTTTTTGGTTTGAAATCCACCTCTGAAATTACGGGTTTGTCTTTGAAATTAGGGGTCATAGAGAAGGAGTTGCCCATCTGCAAGTAAAAGCAACGATCTTCCTTTGATCTCGCCGACCAAGACATTGGCCAATTCCGGTGAGTCCAGTCCATGTGGCGGCGAGAAGGTGTGGAATTGGGTTTGTTCCTATACAACGATGGGATGGAGAAGAAGATAAGAAAAAAAAAACAAAAAATAATAATATTTTAATAAAAAATAGGTAAAATAGATATATAATTGTTGGAGTGTTGAGAGTGACAGAGTAGCTATATACACTGTGCATCAGGTTCTTTGGCTAAAAATTTACACTGGTTGCTGCACATGCTCTTCCCAAGAGAAGAAAAACAGAGGTTGAGAGAGAGGAACTTTCATGGGTGGCTCTCATCAAACGCGACCACCTACTCCCCTCTTGGTTCTCCTCCGACGTCGACGAGTTCAGAGCCTCCGATCCTGTCCACGACCCAATTCACAGTAAGTGGGTTTCAAGAATTTTCCCCATCAGGTACTCTCTCTCTCTCTCTCCAAATTGGTATTTTTTGGTTCAAAACCCCCCAAAATCACCCGGATTTGGAGGGGTACTTTGGAACCAAAAACCCTCAAATCCCCCCTGATTTGCTAACGATATGGGGATGCTGTCTTTACCAAATCCGGGCGCGGCCGGATTTCTACTCCCAACAGTGAAAGATTCTCATCCAAGTCCGGGGGGTGGAATAGCAGCCAAACGCCAGATATAGGTGGGGCTAGGATTACATATCCGGGTGAAACTCAAATCCGGATGCCGTCTCCGGCATCCAAACAGGTCATAAAGGACCAAATAGTAAAGAATAGTAGGTGAAAGTAAACCCTAGGACTACTATTATGGCTCCGTTTGGGAGCCTCTTTTTTTATTTCTTGATTTCTCTTTTTTGGTTTATGGGTGTTTGGCAGCCAAGAGGATAAAGAGTTTTTCCATAAACTGTTTCTCCATTTTTGGTGATAGAGAGAAGAAATCAAAAAGAGGTTCACACCTACTTTTCAACTTCTACTTATGGATTTCTTCCATCTCTCTCCCAAAATGCATTTTGCACACTCATCCCAGATTCAAAAGTCATTCTGGCCATAATTCAAAAAATCAAAAAGCCAAAAAATTAAAAATGAAAAACTGAAAAGTAGGCTCCCAAACACCGTCTATACCCAACAAGAATCTCAACTCGTAAGGTAAATAATAAAGCATTCAGAAAAAGATAATAATGTAATAAACAAGTAACCCCTGATTTTCAATGATCGTTTCTGTGTTTTTAAATAAAAGAAGCAATGAAGCAGCCAAATGACATAAAATAATCGAAAGTAAGAGTTTAGACAAACTCCAATTTCTTGTCAATAACGCAAACAAAACCCTAGGTAAGAAAGTACAGTTGCACGCTGAAATTTACTATTCAATAAAAACCTCAATCTCAACTTTTCAGGTAAAGGTAACAACCAAACTTCTTTATTCAATAGGACATAAATTGAATAAACAAAAAGTAAAGAAGTATTAAAACTCTTCAATGAAGATGCATTAACTTCTTAACCACATTGATGTTGAATGGTAAAGAGAATGCAATTTTCTTTTTTACATAAAAAAAAAAATTAATAAAAAAAAATAATAATAATAAACCTAATAATGATTCTCATCCAATTTAACCAGAAATGGTGAAAAACCAAGTAGTTAACAAAGACAAACCCAAAGAACTTATCAAAGACACAAAACAAAACCCTATGTAAGAAAGTACAATGGCACAAAGAAATTTTACTATACAATAAAAACTTCAATCACTTCAGTAAAGGTAACAACCAAATCTTTTTACTCAGAGGATATTGAGTGAATCGAACAAAAGTAAATGAGGCTAAAGCTCAGATGCATTAACTTGATGAATGGTCAGAGAATGGTATTTATAACTAAATAAAAAAAGATAATGGTTTCTCATCCAATTTTTACCAGAAATGGCAAAAAATCAAGGAGTTAACAAAAACAAACCCTATTAACTTATCAAACACGCAGAACAAAGTCCAATAGCACAAACAAATTTATTATACAATAAAAAACCTCAATCTCAACTTTCCAGGTTAAGGTAACAACCAAATTTCTCTATTCAGTAGTATATAGTATTAACTTTTAAATTAAAAATATGCACCCTGTTGAACGGTGAGAGAAGGGTTTAAAAAAAAAAGGGAAAGAAGATGATGGTTTGTAACTTTCTCCTCAAATTTTACAAGAAATGGCCAAAAAAACAAAATGGGCCTCCTGTAGATTTACCATTTCTTTCCATTTTACGCGATATTTCACATCCAAATAAACCATTTTTTCCCCTTCTCTCGCCATTTTTTTTTTGGCCATTCGTAAAAGCTAAGCTACTACTACTTGTTTTTACAGTCCAAAATCCAAAGGAAAATGGAGTTGTTTACCATGTGGGTTTTCGGTTGAAATGCTGAATCTCTGGAATCTTTTTGGGCTTGTCCTCTGCACCTGGAAAATGAGGTCAAAGATGGGTTTGAGAAACGACAAGACGAAGAGGGAAGGAAGGGGCCCTACCTCCTACCCCACCCACTCATCTGCGAAAAGAATTCTGATTTGTGTTTGGATGCCGAGAAAATATTGATTGATTATCTGAGAAAATGGTCGCGGCTTTGATTCTGTCTAATAAATGAAGCTACCCATGTAAGGGACACGATACGGTGTAGAGTGCCCCTTCAGTGCGAGTGCGGTATCCGAGTCATTGATCTTGATAAGTAATGGCTCAAATTTCATTTTGGCAAAGGACAGCTCGGGTCTACAAAGTGACAAGATGAAATTAGGAAAACATATTTAACGGTTCGGATCCCACAAAGACTATAAGAGCATTCACATTTGAGGCTCTCAAAAAATATTAGTTATATGACAAAAAGTGTAAAAATTAGGACCAAAAAATTATGTGTTAGGGTGTGTTAGGTAAAATGAGTAAAATCTGCTCCATTTGATATTGTTAGTAATTTTTTGAGTGTTAGTCAAGATAAAAGTAAGAAAAAAAGTAGGACCCACAATCCCCTTTTTCTCTCCTCTCTCCCCTCTCTTGCTTTTTCTCTCTCTGCTGCGGCTGGGACCTTTTTCTGCCGTCCCCTCTTCGTTAGCCCTTCTCTCTCTCTCTCTCTCTCTCCTCTCAATAGTTTGCTACCGTACAAGCTAGATCTAGTAAGGCTTTAGCGTCTGAAACAAAAAAAAGGGGAGGAAAAGTGTGCTTAATTGTCAAATGGAGCACAAAAAAAGACCATTTCTTATTAGTCAGATAAATTCTTACATAAACAATGTTTAAAACACTCAAATGTAGATGCTCTAACACATCTATTTCTGATTGGAAAAGGTTTCAACGGTTCCACTCCCAAACCTATACCATCCACATTTTTGCACATTCTCTTTTTTATGAGACCATTACGAGCTATATTGATGATCCAAATCGTTAATTGTAGGTTTTGTACAAGAGAATGTTGCTGAAAAATAATGACTTTGAGCCGAAAGTTAAGAATACATGCCAATATAACTTTAAACATAAGTCATCCGTCTTAATTAAAAATGTTATATACTTATATTAAAAATGTTATACACTTATATTAATTAAAAAAATGAGTTTGAGGCTTTGAGCACATATCGATAGCTAAGAATAGCATGCAAATATAAGTACTTTAAAACGTCCGTACGAATTTAAAATGCCCGTACGAAGTCATCCATCATACTACAGTAACTTAAAATGTCCGTACGCAGTCATTCATATACTACTACTAATTGAAATTGATATTCAATGATATATATTTTTTTTCCCAATAGATAGTACTCAATAGAGTTTAACTGTTTGGAATATCAATTTGAGCTTGTAATGGTACCACAAAGAGAGAGCTTAAGGCCCTGTTTGGCAATTGGATTTGGCACCCGAATTTGCAGAAGATCCGAATTTGTAATCTCGGGTCCACTTTAGTTTGGCGTTTGGGATGCCAAAACATCCCCCGGATTTGGAAGAAATATTTCACTGTTGGGAGTAGAAATCCGAGAGGACACGGATTTGGTAACGACGGCCTCCCCCCTGATTTGCCCTGTCGTTAGCAAATCAGGGGGCATTTATGGGTTTTTGGTACCAAAGTACCTCTCCCAAAATCCGGGGGATCTTGGGCCCGGATTTTGGGGGATTTGGAACCAAAAAAAAAAATACCACAAAAAAGAAGAGAGATTACCATCATCGGAGCAACCGTCGTAGTCATCGTGAAAAAATACCGAAAAAAGGATAGATTACCCGGAAATTTATGAGACCCAGAACTTGAAATCGAAAGGAATGGAATTTTTCTGGCTAAAATCCGAGCGAAACAACCACTGGAACTCACCCAACGTCACCGGAACTCACCCGATTTGGCTGCTTTGTTGCGGCCTCTTGTTCGTTGTATTGTATATATTGTATGTAACTATTTTCTATATTAGGGCAATTACTTCTACTTCTGGTAATTGGGTCATCTTTTTTCTTTTTTCTTATTGGACCATACCTTTCGGCTCTCGTTATACCGAAGATAAAATTATATTTTGTAGGAAATATGTTATAAAAAAATATATTTTTGTATGAAATATGTTGTAATACCAAAATTGTAAAATTATTTTTTAAATTATTTTTTGGAAATATCATTTTTAAATTTAAATAAATTTACACATTTATTCCAATTATTATGTATTTATTCTAATTATAATAAAATTTATTTATTTTTATTTAATTAACAAACCGAGGGCAATTCAGTCATTTGCCCTATTATCCTATCAAATCCACCCTCAAAATCCCCCTTGTTAAAATATCATCCAAAAACATCATATATGAATTCACCATTCTTAGGAGGTGGGCCTAGGGGTGCACACCGACCCGGTGGCCCGCCCAGCCCGCCCAACCCAGCCCGATTATTTTAGGGTTTGAGATATAAATTTAGGCTTATAGGGTTGGGCCGGGTTGATATTTTAAGCCCGATTAGTTATTGGGATGGGTTTGGGAAAATCCTCAAGGCCCAGCCCGAGCCCGGCCCCGGCCCGAATATAATGAAAAAATAATAATGATAATATTATATATACATGAATCATGATCTAATGAGGACCTTAATATAAGGACTTCGTGAATGTCGGAGAGTTCTACTTTTTGAACACTTTTATTGCCTTTTGAGAGAGAATTTAATTATTCAAACAATAATATTCTATGGGTTTTTTTAATAGCATTGTGAGACATAAAACTTAAGTATTTCCGGTTGTGAATTCTAATTGTGATTGTTGTAGTTAATTTATTTATGTTTGTGATATCACGCTTTAGAAAAATAAACGGGCTTATTGGGCGGGTATGGGAAATAAATTTTTTATTGGACCGGGTTTGGGAATATAAAATGAAGCCCGATCTTAATGGGCCGGGTTTGGGCATGCACAAGTCTCGTTAGTATCTACTATAAGCCCGGCCCGAACCCGTCCCCGGCCCCGCCCGAGGTTTGTGCACCCCTAGGTGGGCCACACTCATTACAAATTTACCCTCTTTTACAAATCTATCTTCAAATTCACCCTCATTACAAATTTACCCAAAATCATCTCCGGCATCCAAACGGGGCCTAAAGAAGTATAGATTGAGCCGATGGGAACTACTACACATTACTTTTTAATATTTAATAGAGATAGAGATAGAGAGGAAAGTAAAGAGTATTGGTGAAGTGTGGGAAAAAATATGGATAGGGAAAATAGAAAATATGCACTGTTTACTAGTACGTTTTGCTAGTGACTGGTGCACTTGCTCTAACAGCATCAATATGTGGCTATCTAAACAAGCTTTTAGTTAAAAGTAGAAAGCCAAACCCCAAAATAAGAGCATCAATATGTGGCTACCTAAACAAGCTTTTAGTTAAAATTAAAGAGTCAAACCCCCAAAATAAGGTCAAAATCAGGCTCACCAAATAGTTGATCAAATTTGTTAAACTTCTAAGTTTGCTACAGTGCAACACCAATTTTGGTGCGACAATGTTCACTCACCAAATCACTATTCATGTACTGTTCATGTACTATTCACGCACTGTTCATTTTTTTTTTTTTTTACTTTTGGAGAGTAGGAGTAGAAAGAAAAAATAGTTTAATATAATGAAATTAGAATAGAGAGTCTGATATTGTGAGTTTTTTTGAAAAGTGACTTGCTAATTTATCACAGGTGCTTTTGAGGTTAAATTTGGTATTTTTTTGAGTCGCCTGATAAGGATGCTCTAAGGTCAAAATCAGGTTCACCAAATGGTAGGGGTGAAAGAAAAACCGACGAGTGCCGAACCGACCGAAAAAACCGAAAATTCGGTTCGGCTTTGGTCCGCCCAGTCTGGGAAAACCCCCGAAAAAACCGACATACATCTCGGTTCGGTATCCCCAGTCAAAAACCGAAAACACCGAAAAAAACCGAAATACCAATCCCCACTATCTCTTATGTATTCCCACTATATTATAATACCTATACGTTACTAAGTAGCATTTGAAACCCTTGGGCAGTGTAAGTAGCAAGGGAAAAAAGAAAGAATAACGCCGGACCGAAAAAACCGAAAAACCGATGAAAACCGAATCACCCCGAACCGATTCGGTCCATTGTTTTTTTCGGTCGGGGTCGGTTTCCGGAAAAATTACCCCGAACCGATCGGTTCGGTCTCGAACACCTAAAAAACCGAACCGAACCGACCGATTTTCACCCCTACCAAATGGTTGATCAAATTTGCTAAACTTCTAATTTTGCTACAGTACCGCACCAATTTTGGTGCGACACTGTTCACTCACCAAGACAATATTCACACACTGTTCATATACTATTCACGCACTGTTGACTTTTTATTATTATTATTTTTGGGGAGTATGATTTTAGCGAAGTATGGTTGTGGATGGGAAGGATGGTGATGCAGGAGCATAATGATGGAGATCAAATCGAGGGGTCATTAGTTATGTCTTTCAATCTTCTAGTCAATGCCTTTCAGTTTCTAGTAAAAGTATTAATTAGCCTAGTAATTATAGTTTGAGAGTAGTGTTTTGACTATCTAGTAAGTTGTGTCTTTCTTTTAATAGTGTCTAGGTATTTTAAAGGCCTGTGTTGGAAATCGTCTAGTCTTTATTAAGCCTCGGAAGTGTGATCTTTGTAATGCCTATAAATAGCCGATCTTATGAAATAAAAATAAGAGTTTGAGTTTATGAAAATATTTGCAAATGCATCTTGCTTGGAGTCGAGTGATTCCTCCTACAATCAAGCGTGTGGCTTGGTCGCGTCGAGTGGCATCCGCGATTACTAGCGTCAAGTGACATCCGCTACCCCCGGTCGAGTGGCATCCCGGGACTATCCCCACCTCACGGGTCTCGGCCTGCATCAAAGTAGTATCAGAGCAGTGATACTACTTTAAAGAGATGGTGGATCATGATTCTGCCTCTGCAATCTCGTTGGGCCAGTTGACAGCACAACGTGAATGAAAAACTGGGCATAAATTCATCCATGATCCACCCGGATACAAGTGACACAATGTCCTTACCAGCACTGATAGGATTTGCTTTAAAAATGGATAGACAGAACCATATCAGACTATAATGTTTACCCGCGAATCATATCCAGGACTGGTGCAGTCCGGAAACGACAAACAATTTTCAATAAGCCGGAGGTATATATATTGTAAGTAAGGAGGTCAATCAAGAAACAAGTTGTGACAAAGAAATAACGAAATCTTGCGTCCAGTGGATAAAAAGGCCTGTCATTAACCTGATTGATCTCTATGTGCTGCAAATGCCCAACCAAGGATAAAGGCCACCAGCACTACTAGGAAACAGGCTGACAACAAAATTATACTGTGACCCAAGTGCATTGCTCAATACGGTTCACTATCTCCAGTATTATTCTCACAAGCGCACATTTGAGGATACGTAAAAGACACAACAAAAAATTACATACATATGCTTTGAATTGACCAGTAACACATTCAACCCACCCCACCCCACCCCAAACCCGCCTCGCTCCAATGGGGGTGGGTATTTATTAGATTTTTCGAGTATAGGGTCAGGTAGGGGGAGAATTGAAAACACCCGACCAGGTTAGGTTAGGGTAGGGTTGGGGTAGACGTCACCCCTCCCCCGAACCCGCCCTGAAAATTGGTTATGCATGAAATTTTATTTCTATTCTTATATTTTTACCCTTACAACTAGAATCCAATAATGTATATCAATTATTTTTCATTTTGCTTGTAGATGGTAAATTTTGGTTAAGTTACAATTTGTATTTTGTGAACTTTTATAATTTGTGCTCCCTAATTTTGGAATAAAATATATATTTTTTTAATATGAAAAAAAAAAATGAGCGGGGCAGGTAAACTTGTTATCCAATAGAGGCGGGGCAGGAGATACCCATCCATTGCCCAGTCAGGTTAGGGGTGGGGGATAGATTTTAGGGCAGGGTATGACAAAACCTGCCCCACCCCGTTGCCATTCCTAATAATCGTGCTCCTCCGAATGCAAGAAAACCAAAGAAAACTGATTTCATATAAACGTAAATTGACCATTTCCACATCCTCCCGTAACTGAAACTAGGCTCCCTCTGTATAGGAAATTCGGTTCACCCGAAAGCTGAAAATCCCTAGCCTGTTTGGTAACATTGTCGTACAAGAATGGGGTTCCTGAAAGCTGGTCTCTTTTCAACATTAGAAGCTCATTCTTATTCCAGAAACCCATCAGGACACATGGAGCGGAATTTGATAGTTCCACAGTTAATTCATGAGACCAACTGTATGAGGAGAAGGATACCCCAGCCTCAACAATGCGGTCCAAGTCCTTCTTCATCACCCATAGTTCAACTGTTGAGTGGCCTTCCTCGAACAAAGAGCCTTTCTTGAATAAAGATAAATTTACTGCAGGGGAGTCCCTTAGCAACGAGAAGTAACATTCCCTCCATGTGTAGTTCAACGACCTGTAAAATATATTGTACTTTTCTGGCATCAGTGTCACGTGGAACAACTCCCTACTCATGTCAAACGAAAGAACTAGCTCCGCAGAGAAAGGCTCTTCATCAACGTTGAATCGACGGCGCAAACACGAGTGCCAATGAAAAACACCATCATTGCTATTGTACATGCTGTTGGTTTGATCATCGCTAACAAATACCTTTTGGGGAATATCATCCACGTGGAGCTCTCTCCAAGAACCAGAGCACAAGTCGTAAACTTCAGCACAATTAACGTAATCATCCGGGGTATCTTCATCGCAGCAGAAACTTACAACTTTAACCACCTTGATGCTTTTACATTTAAGATCAAAACCAAACCCAACGATGCAATCAGACACCTTCTTATATGGTGGGAAGTCAAATTTGGACATGGGGAGAATGCTAAATGCCCTAGTTGCAGGATTCCATAGCACAATAGCTGGTAGTCGCTCGACACAAGGTAATGGAACATAACCAAATTCAATTGGCCTCCAGTATAGACAAAATATGCCGTCACAGGGACCCAAAACTAAATATGCTTTCCTGTCAAACCCAAATTTAAGATTCACTGGTTGGAAGTTAGCTATGTCACGACATACTGTGAATACGTGAAAGCCATCATGACTAACTATGAGACCGTTGTCGTTACCATTCCAACTGGCCAGCCTATTAGGAGTATTAATATGTTTAAGATGCGAGGCAATAAAGCTAGAGTCTGTAGGAAGAGAATGCCATCTTTTACAAACACTCTTGAATCGCATTAGAGATTTGACTGGCAATCTTGAGAGGATTTGATCAATCACCAGATCTTCGGGAAGAGGATATGAGTTGCAGCTTGCCAACCATTGATCCTTGCAGAGTAAAACAAGAAAATATTAGGGCAAAGCAAGCTTTAAAAAGAGATCACAGAGTAGAGTAGCGTGCATAATTCGTCAACTGCTGTTTTTGCAAAATAGAAATCCTTTTTTCCAAGGTAGATACTCAATTCATTTCATGCCCAAACAAGACAAGCACAAGGCAAACCCCAGATAGTCACCAACCAACATGCTACACAGAATCAAAAACGACTCATGCAATCAACAAACCATCTCCAAGACAGAAAACAACATAGCTGAGCACAAGTTCACAATCTAAATCATGAAAGAGAAAAAAACGAAGACACCGGTTCATAAGCATTATCAAGGAAGAATTAATGTGCTGTAGGAAACACCCCCAAACTCGACGGAGCAGCCTGTTCTTATTGTTATCCTTCACACAGCTCAAAGAGCTTATGGCATATCACTTATTAACTTAAGATGAAGATTCAGTAGTCATAGCTTCCTGTTGTTATACCCAAAAATCCCTCTCACACGAGCTATGACATCTCACTGCAGAAAATGATAGTTTCAGAACAGCATAAGTGCAGCAATTCCCACAAGCATGTTGCAGCAACCAAATTAACTCATCGTCCAAGTTCAAAGAAGCTCTTACTGATCAAATTTCGTATCACACTGGAAGTGATCAGTTGATAAACTTAAAAAAATCAAAAAGCTACAAAAGTCAAAATCTGCACAATGTTGTCTTATTCCTACAATGAGTTTAGAGTGCGATTTTGTTCATTCACACTAAATGAGGGTGAACGCTACCCTCACTCTGATCGGTGGAAAAGGTGTAAGCTCTTATTGATCAAATTTTGTATCACACTGGAAGTGATCAGTTGATAAACTTTAAAAAATCAAAAAGCTACAAAAGTCAAAATCTGCACAAAGTTGTCTTATTCCTACAATGAGTTTAGAATGCGATTTTGTTCATTCACACTAAATGAACATTACCCTCACTTTGATCGGTGGAAAAGGTGTGAGATCCACGGAATCAAAATACTTTTTGATAATTACGGGGTGAGTTTATTATGGACCCCACACTTTTCCATCAATTAGAGTGAGGGTAACGTTGAACATAGTTGCACTCATGAGTTTACATAACTAAGGGGAATTCTCATTACACCCCTTGAACTTTGTTCATTTTTATCCTACACCCGGTAGACTTCATTATTTGATACATACACCCCCTGAACTTTCAATTAAAGTGCAACTATGGATGGCGTTAGCCAAACTAATGGCAAGTCTAAACTACCCATTCAAACAAACCAAATTTATCACCGCTACTCTACTTGTTCCATTAGCATCGACACACTTTCAGAAAAAATCTCATCACTTCTCCACGTCTTTGCTTTGTTTTTTTTTTTTTTTGAAAATGTTATCATATCATTTCATAACGCCATCCCGTCTTTTGATGTAATAACATTTCATAACGCCGGCACCAATTACGTCGAAAGATAGGAATGAAACCAAATCTACTAACAATTGAAATGATTCAATGAAATATACCTTAAGACCAGTTGTGCTGGGTTTTGTCTGTCGATATAGACTCTCTCTCGAATTGACGAGCGTAAGAATTGAATTCACGAAAACAACGAAAGTAAAAAAGCAGAATACCTCATTTGATCGGGATGAATTTATGGCAGGAATGAAATTCGCGCCAGCCAGTAGATTTCTAACCCTAATAACGACCATCCTGAACAATCCACCAGCATATGCCAGAGAGATAGAAAGTGAGAAAGATAACCCTTCTTTGACGATTTTGGAAGACTGAGACTGAGAAGAACGCACTAGCTTGGAAACGCCGTAGTGAAGGCCTCCGACAACAACCAGCGCTACCGCTACCGGGATAAGCGCCCAATATGTGATCTCCATTGCTGTGAAGAATACCAGAACTTCCGCCATTCTCTCCCTCTCAATTCTCAATTTAAGCTTCTAAAACTCGCGAACCTCTCCAAGACAGCCGGACCGGGGCAAGTATTTGGTGCCTAGTCAAACAATTAGTCGGAAAAGTGCAAATTTGTGGCTAATTAATCGATTTGTGTTTTTTTTATAACTTTATTAAATAAAACGTGATTTTTTCAACTTTATTCCCGAACTACGTGAAAACATGCTCAGCAAACACGTTTTCACAGTGTGTTAAGACGAATTAATCCGGAAAATTAACTTAATCCTAATTTAGTTAGAAAACGTGTTTGAAAAACACGTTTTTAGAAAACGTGTTTGCTAAACACACTTTCTAAAAACGTGTTTAGCAAACACGTTTTTTAAATTTTTTTATTTTATTTTTTTTAAAAAAAAAAGAGAAGAATTTACATAAGATGATTAAATTTAATTCAAATAGGATTAAAACTATAATCCATTTCCTATATTTAATTCACCTCCAACAAAAGAAGAATTTACATCGATTCTCTGTTTCCCTTTTCTTTTTCTCAAGACACAGCTTGCTAGTGTATTATGTATAATCGGTACTAACAAAACATTACAATTTTAGCCTTATTTAGCTTTGATAGGAATACACGCTCTTACAAAGCATGCATTGGGGACCCCTTTACCACATGGTCGTGTCATTGTATAGTGCCGTCGACACTACTATAATTGACACATACCTTTTCAGCCTTATTCAAGGCATGTGTGGAATCCAAAGCTCTTACAAAGCATGTCAAGCCACACAATGACATCCATTTGCA
>JAXBDA010004184.1:0-30248 GCA_036023075.1 Gaultheria prostrata | reverse complement strand
ATGGCCACCTTAGAATTTTGGGAGTTTTTGGTACACTAATTTTACTACTTATTGACTAAGTAACAAAGGGTACACACATGGCTATTTTAGGGTCTAGCAAAATAGGTAGGAATCTCCCATAAATGGGTAAGGTTTAGGTGTAGGTTTCTAGGTTAACATGTGCACTTAAATGGGCACATGTTTGAAGTACCAACATGGGGTAAGTTCTCCCCTCTCTCCCTCCCTCAACCGGCTCTCTCTCTCTCTCTCCCACGGCTCCCTCTCTCTCTCTCTCTCTCTCTCCCACTTGTAGTAACCCCCAACTACAAATGTACTTGTTGTTGACTCAAAGTACTAAGGTAGGTAGCCTATGGCAAGAGAAAATTAAATAGCGTACTTGGGCATTGAATGAGTTTGGTTGGAAGGTAGCTCGGGCTCCGGGTGGTGAAACGGGTAGCCCTCGACACGCACACGTAGTCTTGTGACTAAACCGTGTGAAATAAATAACTAAAAGAAAAATAATTAATCATTAAAGAAAAATATAAAATAAAATAGAGGAAGTTATATTATTTAATTAAATTTTAAAATGTAAAATCGGTTGAAATTACGGGTCGTTACACTAATACTTACTAACAACTTCAAAAAAATTCATTTTAATACTTTTTTTTTTCCATTTCTCACAAAAATACTCAGTTCAATTGTGTGATTTGGTTAGAAATCATAACCATTTTTTTTATTTTCTTTAGAAATTTCTCCATCCGAATGGGCAACAAATTTGTATTTAACTAAGCTAAGTAGAAATTGGTGCCTCTACTATGGAGAATTTCTGGATCCATCCCTGACCACAAGGCCAACCCACTGTATGCAACTGTTTTGACAATAAAAGTAAAGGCTTAATGCACACCAACAACGCGACAATAACAAAAAGGACCCTGCTAGGCGTACAAATATTGGAGGTGCATAAATTGTACCGACAGCTTGTGGAGCCCACTTTTGAGTCACACACAAATAATCCGAACCGTTTAATAATCTTTAAAATAATTTTTCGAGTATCCCTACCAAAATTCAGCTTAATTCGATATGTATAAGTGGGTGACTCAAAATTCAAATTAACATTTGTAGGTTTGTGTCTTCTCATCATAGCATAAATAAAGAAATCCCAAGTGGAGCAAAGATTTCTTACTCATTAAAAGCTTTGAAGAAATCAAGTCCATGCCCGGTCAATTTGGGCAGTCTACACTTTGCTCTTTTAAAAAGCTTATTCCATTGTTTGTTAGGGTAGTACCTGCTGCATAACGTTTCTGACAAACTAGTAGCATACTGTGGAAAACAACTTATTGATATTCATGCCTATATTGACTTGACTTGCGACGATTTGAGAAATACAAGCTTTTTAAGCATTAAAAAGCAAAAAATTTAATTTACTACTTAGGCCAAAACACTTCTAACGGAATTTCATTTATTTGCATACCATCATATAATGATCCTTACTTGATCATAATACGGTAAAGAACGTTGAATTGCAGTGAATGTTTGGTGATTCAAATAGATCATAATTTTTCACAGATTAGCTTCCTTTAAATGTGCTTAAATACAAATTGTGATTTAACAACTGATTTTCAACATTCGTTCTAGATAACTATGTCAGACACCGAACCGAAAACCAAATGCACGTTGACCATTTTCAACTAGAGTGATCAATATTAGTCAAGTGCTACAGCATCCTCAACCACACCTATAAGAGAAATGTTACGGTACACACTCCCCAAAAATTATTCCATATGAGATTTTGTGACTCAAAATATGAGATTTTGTGGCTAAGGGCGTACCGTATGCACCCTCATACGGGTAGTCAAAAAATCTCATATAAGTCCACAAAATCTCATATTTAAGTCCACAAAATCTCATATGGTCAAATATGAGATTTAGTGGCACAAATATGAGACATGTCACATCAATACATATAAGTCACAAAATCTCATATGACTAGTTACAAAATCTCATAATCTCATATTTGTGCCACAAAATCTCATATGGATCAAATATGAGATTTAGTGGCACAAATATGAGATTTAGTGGCACAAATATGAGACATGTCACATCAATAAATATATGTAACATTTCTCATATTTGTGCCACTAAATCTCATATGGGTCAAATATGAGATTTAGTGGCACCAAATATGAGATTTTGTGACTTATATATATTGATGTGACATGTCTCATATAACGTGTCACTAAATCTCATATTTGGTGCCACTAAATCTCATATTTAATCCATATGAGATTTTGTAACTAGTCATATGAGATTTTGTGACTTATATATATTGATGTGACATGTCTCATATTTGTGCCACTAAATCTCATATTTGACCATATGAGATTTTGTGGACTTAAATGTGAGATTTTGTAGACTTATATGAGATTTTCTGACTACCCGTATGAGGGTGCATACGGTATGACCTTTCATACCTTTAGCCACAAAATCTCATATTTTGAGTCACAAAATCTCATATGGAATAATTTTGGGGGGTGTGTACTGTAGCAACACTCCACCTATAAATATAGCTTTACGACCTTAAAGAAAAGAAGGAAAGATTGCACCTGATCAATCAGGTTCCTATAGCAAACAATAGTCGAAGAATTTAATAAAAGTAGATATTATCGATTAGCGTAGAGAAGCAGTAACGCATCCATTGCAGACACACAATAAGCATTGAAAAATCGATATGAAAAAATGTATGAAGCCCAAAATAATGAGAGGAACTCTGATCTTGAAAACGTGACCAAACAATGAAACCAAAACTATAGAATACGCCTCTTTATATAATCAACTGATCCTTCCCGGCAAAAACTCAGGCTGTCTATATTCATGTTATCTCGAGAGCTCTACAAATGAAACCCTTCGAGATCTGAAAATAAGAAAAAGACAACTGTCTATTTCTAATGCAACCACCACCGTTCATTTTACTTAAAAACAAAACGGCCAGCTACACAATTCAGCCCATTTAGAAGACAATATTTAAAACCACCAACAAAGTCGAAAAAAAGGCCCAATAGTAACAGGTCCAATTTTGAGGGTGAACAAAACAACCCAGAAATCATTCTCATCTAAATGTTGATTGAAACCGACATATATGATTTCTAGCTACTCTTTGTCCCTGTTGTCATGATCCTCTCAGGAGTCATTCTAACTTTTCGAGACCTTCCATATATGGGTCTCATCAATAATCCAAGAATTATCTCATATGGGTTCTTTGCCTTCACCGTAAGCTGGATATTGTTGATGGAAATTTACATCCCTGCAAATCGACAAGGCGCATAAGGAAACTGTCGATAGGGAATGAAGCAACATGGTTTGCGTACAAGTGAGGCAAAACGAAGAACCGGGGAATTACTCAAGCTGCAGATTTATTATGAGAATTTAAAATTATTTTGTACTTCAATAGCAGTATAGTCGAGCCTTCACTTCTGAAAGTGCAAAACAACAGTTAAGGTAAAGATCCATTTAAAAATGGTCTACTTTTCTATGTTTAAATCAACTAAAGTATCACATGTTCTTAAATAGCTTCACTTATTTCTCACAATAAGTGCCAAAAGTGATGTACCAAGTTTGGTTGAATGCAACTGTTTTGAGTTTTCAGTACAAATATCTATACAATCACAATTAACTTAACGCAAAATCTAAAGTCAGTCCAATGGATTGATATTAAGACACTCTTTGACCGGTAATAGTGTATCTATTACCAGCAATAGTGTCTTATTACCTTTAAAAAGATACTATTACCAGTAATAGAAACACTATTATCGGTCAAAGAGTGTTCTTAGTGTCAGCATATTGAACTGACCCTAGAAAGATCTATAACTTAATACTTAAATATGTTACAACAATTGAACAATCTCCTCAACATAAACGCAACTCAAAACGTCAAAAACTTATTACTATGATTGGGAAAAAAATAATAACAAATTGTTCCATGTGTTTGATCCGGTGTTGAAGCCCATCTTAGAGAAGCCCAAGCATTAAGTCAAAACAAGAATAATAGGCCCAAGGATTGTATTCGAAAAACATTTTAAAATAAGAACCATTTTCAACTTTTTATTCTTTTAGTATCTCAAATAACAGTTAAATTGCATTGTGAATATATATAGCGAGTGTTTGAAAAATGTTGATATTGTATTTTATGAAACACACTTTAACAAATTGAATTTACCGTTTTCCAAGAAAACAACCACAACTAAATTAAAAGGGGTAAATTTCACTTACCTCCCCAGAGGTTTTTGATAAATACAGAGATATCCCCAACACTTTCTCAAATTTCACTGTCTTCCCTTACTTTTAAAACTAATTGTCAGATTTCCCCTACCTTTACTTTAAGGCAAACAGTGTTAACTTTTTGTGAAGGAATTGGGGTCTCTTGATTAGTGTAGCCCTTCTGGTTCAAAACTTATGGTCAATCTCTGTTATGTTGTTGCCAACCAAGCGCTCTAACGGATCATGTGGAAGTTAACGGCGTTACTCTAATACCCAAGTCATATCGTGGGCTAAGTCACATAACGCGTGTGTGCATGTGTGAGCAAGAGCACAAGCACGAGAGTTTTGAAAGCATCTTTTAATTAAAATATTCCAAAATACAAATTTTGCAAGATCAATAATTGAGAGCGCAGGCATAGAACCAAAATTGAGGGCAAGAGTAAAGAGTCTTACCGAAAAATTAATGTGACTATGATAGTGACTCGAGGGGGTAAATAACTGGGAGAGAAAAATAATGAAATGTCTTTTAGGAGTGTATAGAGAAATACAGAGTGCAGCAGTGAGAAAAAAAGGAGTACATATAGAAGTTCTCGATCAAAGAAAACAAAAACATTGTATCACAACTTGGAATTGGACAGCTCCCCAGTCCCCACTATATAACCAACCTTGTCATTTTATTCAACTGGTTGATAAACTTGATATGACATGGCTATAAAGCAGACACCCCTAGGATGTACTATAAATATGCCTTAGTTTTGGACTCACCCTACATAGAAGATAATCAGGGTGAAACTAGTACTTTTTAAAAATTCACAAACATATTTTAAACCCTCTTTTGTTGAAGACTTTTTCAAAACAATTTCATTGAAATATCTTAGAAATTTGAGTTTAACTTGTTTGTGAATTTTGTTTTCGTATTTAGTCACTTTTTTAGATTTTGCGGACTTTTAAAAGGCAAATACGTAAACGAAAAACATCAATTAGGGCCGGCTGTTGACCAGAATTTTTATTTCCCAGTAAGAGGTCAAAGATTTGAATCCTGACACGCGTAACATCTCTTGCTTCAAATTAACCACAGCCTCTCAAAATCTCAAGGGTTGGCTTGGTGGTCAAAGTATACGATTTAAGAGCTTACTCCCTTCTAATTTCTCATATTTGAAAACTTTCAGTTTCGTTCAACTCTTTAGGGATTCGTTCATATGGAACTTTGTTACTGCTTTAATTAGAAACCTACACGTAGAAGGTGTGATTAATCTCGAAGATTAGTAGAGGTGCATGCTGACACGGGTACCCAAAACATGAAATACAACAAAATATTATTATCATTTCAACATATAAGTATAATTTATAAGGTTAAGGTGATAAGTAGGTTAAGGTGATAAATAAGATTTTTCTCTTCCATATTCCAAAAAAAAGGTGATAAAACCCCAGCACCCAAAAAATACTAAATAAAAATCATCAAAACAGGTGTAAGAAGGTGTGTGGAATATGGAAATTAAGGGTTCTAGAGAGTCCACCGCATTGCTAGTCAATTTTGGTATGTTTCAAGTCATCATCTATTATTTTAATTTTTAATTTAAAGCGGTTCATTATTGTAAAGGCATGCCATGTGGAAGTCGCGCATTATCAGGTACCCTTGGTCCCACCAAAACCCCAGACATAATCAACTCACTCGACCCACCTTGACCGTCGATGGAAAGAACTGTCGTTTTCATCCGTTGATTTAATCTTTTCCTCATACCTACTTTACATGGAGTGGTGGGTCCTCCCACACCCGCACGCGCTTTAGACTTTCCAGAAATCACAACTGTACCCATCACCGGCTGCTGACTGGTTAATCAGTTCAGTCACCGGACATTCCCGGTGGACGCGGTAAGGTTTTTTCTTTTTTTTTTTTCTTTTTTTGATCGAAAGAAAAGGTTTAGGTAATTTTGAAAATGCTATAGTATTTCGATGTTCAAGAAAAATATTTGGATATTTGTAAAATGTGAATTGATATGCTATAAAAATTAGTATTTGGAGAAAGGCAGTATTGGTCATTTACATTTTAATTCCTTTTCGAGTTTTCCGCCCCAGTTTTACAATATATCCTTCTTCTTGAAGAGAGAAATAAAAAATATATATATGAAAATACAAATAAAGTTTATACAAGTTCATTTGAAACGACACTAAAAACAATTAAAAAAATGTCCTCTGTGTCTTTTTCAAACTTTTTCATGTTATAGTGATTTTTTACAAAAAAAATTTCTACATTTTTAGACTTTACTAATTCTTCTTATCGCGACGAACTATTTATCATAAAATTTAATTCATATTTGAAAAATACGAAAGAATAAACCTAATCAATGGGCCGTTTAAAAATTCAAAAAAAAAATCAATGGGCAGTTTAAAAATTATAATAAAAATAACCAAAGAATCACACAAACGATTGATCATAAAATTTTAATTCATATTTGAAAAATAAAGAAAGAATAAACCTAATCAATGGGCAGTTTAAAAAAAAAAAAAACAGACAAACAAATCAATGGGCAGTTTAAAAAAATAAAAATAAAAAATCAATGGGCTCGTTGGGCAATTCCGAGCCTCAGGCTTGTTATCCGAAGCTTGTAGGTTCGGCACTCTGCCTATAAATACCGACGCTATATCGCTGCGCGCAACATGCGGTGAATGGTCAGAAAGAAAGTTTCGGATTTCAACATTCAGATATTTTTCATTCTCTCAGGTACAGTTTTATCTCCTATATACGCGCATATATACATACAGATGATTGTATCTGGTACTATCAATTGGTTTCAATTTCGATTTGGGTGGTTAGATCGATAGATCTGATGATCTAGTACGGTTTTTTGCCGATTCTTCGTTGTGGAAATGATTGATTAAGGTTTTCTTTTGGTTTTAGGGTTTAGATTAGCTGTTCGGTGTTTCTTACAGGTGTTGTGAACTCGAATTAGGTTTTCTTCCGTTGAAATGATTTGTGTGGTTTGATTTTGTCTTGATTTCGTTATTACCCGAACCTGTAGATGTATACACGCTTATGTATATATGTGTATGATGATCTGATGTGGTTCTAATGTATCGATGGTAATTTGCGGGTGATGTCAATGTTGTCTGTATATTTCAATCCATTTTTGCGTATGATTGTATCTGGATCTGATTTTGGGAGCCGATATTGCACCTGACCTCTTCATTTGGCGATTCTGCTGTTTTTTCCCCCTTAAGAATACGTGCTCATATGTTGTGTTATTGAGGAGTTTGTGTGGAATTCGGATGAACTTCGTTTTCAAATTTCAACATACTGATTATCAAACAGATATTTTTATCTTTTTAAGTTCTTGATCATCTTTTCTGGTAAATTTTATGATAGCGCTTATTGAAATGATGTGATTGTCAAACCTGGCTGTAAATTCAACAAAATTCTCGTATGGTCTTTTATGTTTCATTTATTTTTGAACTGGTTTTATATGTTTCATTGAATCAGCTAGGTATATCTTGTGTTGGGGTAATTGTCTATCTTTAGGAATGAAAGAGGAGGATATCGTATGTTAGAGCGGTTTGTTTAATTCATTTGCCTCTGCATGGGGTTTGAATTTTGAGATGGTGCTCCTGGGATTTGAATTTTGAAATTATCACACTTCTAGTGATTTAATTTTGGATTTTTTATATAAATATTACTGTCTCTCCTTTGGTATTTTCATACAAAATTGATTGTTGCAGAGATATCTTTGATTTAGGTACAAAGATTTACTTTGTATGGTCTGTCTAGAAAATAACTAAATAAGATGCGAGAAATATTTCATCTTCATTAAATATCTTCAAGTTGACATTTTGACTAAATGAAAGTAGTTTAGGTGAAATGGGGATTCTTTGTGTAAAGTTTATATTTTTATGCACTAAGTGGTGCAAACCTAACATTATGATAACATGCACAAAGTGTTCATATGATGTGAAATGTGCTTGTAATTTTTCGTTGGCCGATTGTCGATTATTTGGAACTTTCCGGTTACCCACTGGAAGTCACGGAATTCTGTTACTTGAACACTATAGTTCCATGCTGTAATTAGCCTATTGAATATTTATTGAATGTCATCTGATCGCACCTGATACGTTCGTTGTCTCTGTTTGCTGATACATGTTCACTTCTTCAGGTAATTTTGTTTACCAAATCAAGGACGTGACTAAAGGGTGGGATGGCATTAGTTTCCGGAGGCAGGTCGACGTTGAACCCAAATGCACCTCTCTTTATCCCAGCAGCCGTTCGGCAAGTGGAGGATTTCTCACCAGAATGGTGGGATCTGGTTAACAACGCAGCATGGTTCCGTGACTACTGGCTAAGCCAGCGCCAGGGAGAGGATGGGTTTTATGGTGATGTTGAGGATGATGTTGCTGCTCTGTTGCCTGATTCAATCGATCTTGGCATTGATGAGGAGTTCCTAAGTATGGAGGCACAGTTTGAAGAATTCATCCAGTCATCTGAAACTGGAAATGCAAACAGATCATCTTTCACCACAATCAAAGGAACCCCTGAAAATGGTGAGGAACATTAGCGACTCTGTTTGATGGCATTGTTCATATGCTGTTGTATTTCTTAGCTATAAGATGGTTAACATTCCATTTGCCTTCACGCACTCCCATTTAATTCACGTATATTTATGATATTGTCCACCCATTTGTTCACTTTTTTCACACATCAAAGGCAATATTCTAAATTCACATGATCAAGTACCAAAGAAAAAGGAGTGGAGAAAATCAATTACTTCTCCGTAACTGTATTAGTTGTGAACTTTCGTTATTGGACCCAAAATTGCTCCTAATTTTGGCACAAAATTCCTTTTTGTTACAAAATAGTCCTCCATTTTTAAAGGTTTTGGAATGGTGAACTCTATTGTTAAATATCCCCATTTCTCATGCTTAACTGTTTCATTTGGAAAACAGATTTTGCTGTGGCAGAGGCAATGATGAAGAGCCTGAGTTTGTCAAATTCTTTCAAGGAGAGGAGTCCCAAATCCCTGGAACCAGCAAAGTATTGGGAGAAGCCAGCAAAGAGTGCCGGCCCTAAATCCAGTCACCGTCGCATTCAGCAGCCCCGCTAAATGTTACCTCTTTGGAATTAAGCTGGCTGATACATGCAGTTTTTGTCGACTGTAATTTCTGTATAGAGCAAGGTTTCAAGTCTTTGTATAGCCTTGTTCATTCTGACTTCTTGTCTTTTTAGTTTCCAGAAGACTCTTTAAGTAAATGTGAGAAAAGGGATTGTAGAATTTGAATGAAAAGGAAAAAACTTCTTTTATTGCCATTGTCTTTGCTAGATGTTCATTGCGTCTTTCAGTTTGAGTTTGTGGCAAATGGTGGCCAGTCTTTCTGCATTGTCATGTGTGCAGGATATCAAGGGTTTGTGCGTTGGCTCTTTTCGAAGTATGCGATGTTGGAAAGTTTCTATGATTGTCTAGTTTGTTGGTTGAGAAATTTGTATGGAGACGGAAATAGAGCGTGGGTTGTGTTCTCTCAGTTCGTCGGAGTAGTTCAAGGGTGAGTTACTATTCATGATCTTTTCTGAGTTTCTGGGGTAAAAGGCCCGATTAGCTTCAGAACCAGCACTGCTACATACATAGAAAATATATCCAGAATTTGAAAATCAACGGCTCAGATTCACTTGGAGTAAATCTGGGCTATTAATTTACATATTCTGGATAAATTCTGGGTACAGTTCTCTGGGTACCTTGACTTTCCGTATGACAAAACGTCTTTGTTAAGGCGTGCGTCACGATTTGGCTCTTATGTTGTTGGCGATTTACAGGGGTGGGGTTCGCACGATTTGGCTCTTATGTTGTTGGCGATTTACAGGGGTGGGGTTGTGAAGAAAGTTGGGAAGAAATTCTTCCCCAAATGCAACTACAATCAGGGCTAGCAAATTTCTTTTTGAGAAATTGGCTGGTGAGATGGGGTGAATCTGAAGCAGAGTTTCTTGCGTGGAAATAAAGACCTTCCCACTTATTTGATAAAATAGTTTCTTTCTTCCATGTCATTTTCTTGATTTTTGGAAGACAAAAATCATTTTCTATAGACGAATTACATTTTGTTTTACTTTACATTTTAAAAACCACTATTAGTTTTACTTTACATTTTAAAAACCACTATTAGTCCGTAGAATGTTCATGCAATCCTACAATTTGGATACATTTTGCCTTTATTCATAAAAAATTTAGTTTGGTTAATAATTTTTTATTCTTCAGATTGCTTTCGTCGAGATGAACCAATAATTCATAAAAAATCGACGCAAAATTAATAAAAGTAATTTTTTTAATCAAGACAAAAAAATAATCTATTAGGAGATGTTTTTGTGTTGGGTGTTGCTAATACACCAAAATTCCCTTCCAAATGTTTTTGTGGAACTGAAAGATTAATTTCATAATATAGAAAGATTAATTTCATAATATAGAGAACCATTTCATTTCATCAAAATTAAGCTTACACGTCATATGAAAAAACAAAATGACAATTCAATCCTTAATCATTTACACATCAGAGGAGGGCACAAGAAAATGCTGCAAGTACCTAAGAGCATCATCAACACTCAAATACCTCAAACATGCTACATTCAACATCCCTACACCCACCTTCTCCACCACCACCTTCCCACCGCCCTCCTCCTCTGCCTTTAACTCCAACCTCAAATCTGCCACCAACCCGCTTCCCGTCCCGCCGCAGCCCGAACAACAACCCGGCGGCGGAAGCTCCTCCGTAAACCACCCATCACTCCCCCCAACAAATCCCCCTTTCCCTTTACTACAATCCATCATCGTGAAAACCCCTTTGTACCCTTCCAACACCACATTCCACGTGACCCTCAACCCATCAACCGCAACAAAATTCTCACCACCCACGTCGAAATCGAATCGAAAAACCCCGTTCTCACCGGAACCGAGTTCTGGCCCGGGTTTCACCTCGGTGGTAAAAACATGTGAATTCCCGCTATGAACGCTAACAGAGAAGACAAGGTTCTTGAGACAGAGGATGGGCTTGGAGGGTTTTCGAAGGCGGCGGTCGGCTGAGACCCGGCCGAGGGCGTAGAGGCGGCGGAAAGGCACGGCGGAGGATGGGGAACGGTGGAGGGAGGAGAGAGAGGGAAAGTTGGTGGAAAGAATGGGTTCCCATAAATGGTCAGAGGACATGCAAACCAACCATGATTTGGAGACACAAGAGGAAAGTGCTAGGGTTTTGGGATCAAGTTGGCTGGCAACAAGAACAAGGACCTCCCATGGCAGTTGCCTAGTTGCAGAGGATCTCTTCTTCCTCATTGAAATTTGTTGAATTGTTTTTCTGGGTTGAGGGGATTTGATTTGGTTTTGACAAGGGTGATGCTGCTGTGTATTGCGTGGCTGTGGCACTTGGCGGTGGTTACGAGATCGTTACTCGAATACGAGTGTTCTTGAATCCACAAAGGAGAGAGGGGAAATCTCAAAGTTGTATTGAGTGTTTAAAAGTTGAATTTGCTAAGGGCTTACATACTTATTTATACTAGTAGTAGGCCTATCTAATAAGGTAATGCTTGCCTAACAAGAATATAATTTGGAGTAGAGATCAAGCAAAACAAAATAAAACTCTAGAAAACTAGAATGAATTTAGGAAGCTTGAATCGTGCTAAACAAGCAACACAAATAAAATCTAATAATAAATGTAAATAAAAATTGTTAACAAAATAATATTTCCATAAGTGATAGGGACAGGAGTGGAGCTAGGATTTTCAGTCACTCGGGGCAAAAATTAGATCCTTATGCAAGTTTATTTTTTAATTGGCTAACCAAAAGGCAAATTGAATTTAAAACTTAATTATTAGGTAAACTTAATTAAACGATTAGTTATTTGGTAGTAATAACCTAATTATGTAAATTTAACTTACAGAAGATAATGCTTGAAGTTCACATGTATTTGAAGTAAAATGGGGTAATTTAAAGATTTTTTGTGGATTAAAATATGAGTCAACATTATGTAAACTTAATTTTGCTTCACAATTAGGCCCCGTTCCACTAACTCAAAAAACTAAAAGCCAGCTTATTGCGATTTTCGAGACAGGTCATCCTCTCACAATACATCACATAAAAACCCACAAAAAGCCAATGCGTTTTTCGAGCTCTCGCATAAAAAAACTAAAAAGCCAAAAAAACCAAGTTAGTGGCACACCCCCTTAGTCCCAAAGACTTATTTTGAATAAGATTCATAATAACCTCATTTGTAATGCTATTAACACTCTAAAAGAAGATAATGCTTGAAGTTCACATATTGGAAGTAAATTGGGTTAATTTAAAGATTTTTTGTGGATTCAAATATGTGTCAACACCCCCTAAATACCCGTTAACTTTGCAAATTACTTCTTATCATGTATATAAATGCTTCACAAAATCTAGAACAGAAGTATTGATTAAAAAAAAAGAATGATAATTCTATAGGTTAACTACTAAAAATTCAAAATGGAAGTTAAAGCACCTAAATCTTGAGGGGTTGGCAAAGTGATCTAATTGTCTTAGGATTTAAGGGTTTGCTCCCACATCAGATTTCAAGTATGATTCTCCTCCCTTGCCAACAACCTCTTGGGGCCACTAGGGGTTAAGCCCGATCGTTACATCCAAGTTTCTGGAATTAGTCGAGACGCGCACAAGCTAGCTCGGACATCCCATTATAAAAAAAAAAAGTTACAGCACCTATTAAGCTATATAATTTTTCTAATTATTACTCTCATTTCTCTATCTCTCTCTACTCATTACCAAAAAAAATTGACATTTTTTTTATAATCTCAAAAAATTTACTTCATAAACAAAATCTACCCTTTTTTTTAATCCCAAAAAATCTACCTCAGAAACCCCTAGGGGGTGTTCCGCTAAGAGAGTTTTTTGGTTTTTCACGACTTTTTATGTGATGTATTGTGAGAGAGTGACTGTCTCGGTTTTAAGAATAAACTGGTTTTTTGACTTTTTTGAGTTAGTGGAATAGGGCCTAAAGAGATCCTCGGGCACACCAAACAAACTCCTGGGGATTCCTGAACTCTACACACGGGCAAAATTCTATTTTGCACACTTGGTTTGCTAAATATATACCAGACGATTTGGAAAAGGTTGGGGCAAAATACGTACAAAATCAAAGTAGGGTTAATAAGCAAATTTGGGGAGTATACCAGTAGTAGCCCTACTAAAAAATGAAGTCCAGTGTGGTCAACTGACCCCAGTTGTCTCTGTGTCCCTCCGCCCATGGATAGGGGTGTATATCTTGTCCTACATTAGCGTACATACACTTTTGGCTCGTGGGTAAAACGATTGAGATAGAGTAAGAAAAAGTGAGAAATTGAGATCGTTTTAGTGGTATCCCACTAGCCCTCTGATCCCGTGAATTAGCTCGATCGAATGCCGATAGTTATATCAACTGTACACATTTGTACTAGATGAAATAGAAGTTAAAAGCGTAATTTCCATACTTCCACCATATTATTTGTGATTTCTAAGCGTTTTTACTATGTGAGGCCCACGATAGAAACACTTTCAAATAGTACCATGGATTCAGAAATGAGTCCGCAACTGCTCAAAAATTGAAGATAAGGAATTGGATGCATGTGAGCCTGGAAGAGCCGGCCTTAAGCGAAGGCACAAGAGGCGGCTGCCAATGCCAAAAATCAAAGTGTACAAATTAGGGCCTTAACTGTTCTCCGAAATTCGCCTTAAGCTCCCGCAATTTCAGTGCTGCCTTGTACCCCATCTTTGTGTCTTTCTTAGCCTTGCTATTATCTGCTCCCATAGGGAATCATTTGGAAGAGAATAAAATTGCATTTGTTAGTTTTGCGTCGATTTTTTATGAATTATTGGTTCGTCTTGACGAGAGGAATATGAAGAATAAAAAATTATTAACCCAACTAAATTTTTTGTGAATAAAACCAAACATTATACAAATTGTAGGATTGCATGTAGGGCTCTTAGTGGTTCTTAAAATGTAAACTAAAACAAATGTAAACGCATGTGCGGATATAATGGTAATTCATATCTAACGGCAATAGCGATTAGCAAGCATAGGGGTGTCAACGGTTCGGTTTGGTCCGGATTGGTATAAATCTGAGAACCGAACCAAAAGTCTACGGTCCGATGTAATGTAATCCGTGTCCAAACCAAAAGTTTACGGTCCGGTTCCGAAGCAATCAAAAAATCACGGTTCGGTTTACGGTTTATCCACGGATTATTACATTCTACTAAATAAAATAAATAAATTCCCCATTTTACTGTTTCCATATTCACCATGTAACTTTTGGAACTCATTTATCAGCAACTTCTAAGTTTTAATAACCTTCCATATTCACAATGTAATTTCAAACAACACCCGGAGCAGTAATTCAAAATAATTCAAATAGATTCACATTTAAGAGAGTAGAAAAAGAGGCAACAAGAAAACAAACATTGTACCTCTACATTTATCCCTTTAGGGTAAAAAATTCATAATAATATGTTTAGTTATAATTTTTATTCTAATATTACATATATATATTTTTTATTTTTTTATTTATTAAATTCTCACGGTCCGGTTCGGTTTATCCACAGTTCTTTTATAAAAATTCATGGACCGAACCGCGAAGCACGGTTTTCTTATTGTTCAATCCGTGTCCGGACCATTAATCCACGGACCTAATTCAAAACCTACAGTTCGGTTCGGTTCGGTTCAGATCGGATTCGCGGTTCGCGGGTTTTTATTGATAGCCCTAAGCAAGCATGGCAAATGATAAATTTTTTTGCCAAACCAAACCAAACCGAGCCTTATGTCCCAAATCAATTGGGGTCAGTTACATGAATCGTTTTCCTCCATTGAGCTCTGAATTGCCAGTAGGAACTCGCACCGGAGCATCCCTTTACGGCTGTGAGGAACCTGATTTTCCTTACGTTGTGAATGCCAACGTTAGCCGCTAGCCAAGAGGACCGCTCCAATGGATTGAGCTCTGGATTGCTCCTCTATCTACTCGGATGGGACTATACGCCGCATTGCGTCGGTCTGCTTTTTTGCAGTAATGTGTCTTTGAGCCTTATGCCCATTGAGGTTTGCTCGGGTCCTTGTGTTAGTAGTGTTAGCTCTTTCCGACTCTTTTGATTTTTCAGTAAGTGCCGTTAGGCTTCTTGAAATGGAATTTGCAGTTGATAGAAAAAAAAATGGTTCTCATGTATCACTCTTATTATTTTGGGAGATGATGACAGATTAAGAGCAAAATCTCTTTCTTCGTTCAAAATTAGAGTTTCTCATTCGATGCAAGGCACATAAAAAAATTACATGTGATATTGTTTTTTTTTTTTTTTTCTTCCGATGAGTTCATGTGATATTGTCAAATTATGAAATTGTTTCATGAGTAAAGTCAAATTAATCTTTCAGTTCAACCATAATTTTGGAATTTTGCAAGAGTTCAAGGAGAAGGGATGAGTGTGAGATGGTTATTACTTATTAGTAGCGTTTTTATGCTTTTCTTTATGCCTCAATTTATACATTTTATAGGGACAAAAAACTTAGGAAAAATGTGAGAGCCGGTTGTGTGAGATGGGGAGAGACTAAACTTTAATCTTGGTGTTCTGTTGTCAAAGAATTTTGTAAGAAAATCGAAATATTTTCTAAACACAGGAAAGTGTTTTCTACTAGCTAGCAATTTTGAAGCTGTGGATTCCACAACTTTCGTAGTAACCGAATACCAAAAAATTACAAAAAAATTGATATTTACTTCATTTCTCATCATTTTTTGCGCCACTGAACGGAGTCTATGTTTAAACAGGCGTACACCTATTATAAATCTTCTAATCGCATAGCATTATGTTTTCGAAGGTGCCAAATCACATAATATACAAAGATGTGCATATTCACTTTGATGAGTAATAATTATATATATGGGTCAGTTGCCATAGGATCGAGCAGATATAATAGCAATAAGAAAGAGAGAGCGGGGACCCTTACTTCGCCTATTATCTTCGATGATCACTTCTATGCTCGTCAGACTTGCTAGGATCACTGATAAGAAAAAAAGAACCCACCCTAAAGCCATGGAGCCAGGAGGTAACTAGTAGGAGTTGTCGCCTCTATTACAATTTGAAAAATCCTTCTATTGCATTGGAAAAATATACATATCATCATCATCAAATTATATACCTGCTCCTCCTCCACATATGTAGCCCGTCGCCCTACCCAAAAATCCTGACTCCGTCCCTGCATAAAGCACCATAAAGTCTTTCGGTTTTATATTACATGTAGTAAATATTTTATCTCGGATTTTGCTTGAACACTTAGTCTTTATATTATGAATACCTATCAATGTCTGTAATACACAATTGAACATCGAATATAATAGCTCAAAACAAAGTACTCACTCTTAATGACAAAATTTTTAAAAAAAATAGAGAAAAAAGTATCTTATTAATTTGTGTCAATATCGTGCTCTGACAATTGAACAACAATCAAATTTAAATCTCAAAAAACAAGAGCTTACGTCCAATGTTCTACACTAAATACTAGTGTATTTATGCGCCGGTTTAATTTTGCTTAGACCAAAACATAAATTTCGCCGTGAACATGCAATCATGACATCTTATGTACTTTTGTATCATTTGGTGAGATTATTCACACAAATATAAAATATATATATATATATATATATATATATATATATGTACATATGATTAGTTAATGGAACTAGAAGAATTATGATACTTCCTCCGTCCCATATTTGTTGTCCATTTTTACTATTCACTGCACCTCAAAAAATTGGTTATATCTTTCAATGTGTAATGTTGTATATATTCAATATGGATCTTGTTTGATAGTTCTCAATGAGTACTATTAAACAAAAGTTTCAAAATTGTAAAACACATTATAGATTGAGAGAGATAAAAAATTGAAAAATGACACGCAAATCCGTAAATGGACAACAAATTCAGTACGGAGGGAGTAATTCTCAAGCACCCTATTAAAAATCCATGGGGCCGCCACTAACTATCGACGTCCAATCGATCAAAAGATATTCCTATCTTTTTCTTACTCTATATTAACCGTTTTTTATTAGACGTTTTGCCCACGAGCCAAAAGCTGTGCATGAACACGCCAAACAACTCCTTACACGAGATTCTCCTTTCCTGCACACGCCAAACAGCCCTTTACATCCGTCACCCACACATGCAAATGATTCAATCGCCGCCACGTGTCAACATCCGTGTCAAAACCAAATTACTCCCCCTCAAAACCGAACGAGTTTCCTCCTGTGACATCGGGTGGCACCCGAGAGCATAAATCCAGTCGTTCATTTTGGTTTTGGAAGGTCCTGATTTGAAGAGAGAAAAAGGTGAGAGCATTTGGATCTGGGCCGTCTAATATATTTTTGGATGGCCCGGATACAGCGTTCCGATACCAAATAGGCTCGGGCCGTGTGTACCCAAAAAACATTCCTCAACACCCATACAAAAATAACCCAACACAATTCTTCAGACGATTTTGAAAAACCCAGAAAAACATTTCGAGGAATATCCATGAGGAAGAGACCCTCTGGAGCTAGCCAACCGCCATGGGAGGCCCTTGTTCTTGTTGCCAGCCACCTTGATCCAAAAACCCTAGCATTTTCCTCTTGTGTCTCCAAATCATGGTCTGTTTGCATGTCCTCTGACCATTTATGGGAACCCATTCTTTCCACCAACTTTCCCTCTCTCTCCTCCCTCCGCCGCTCCCCAATATCCTCCGCCGTGCCTTTCCACTGCCTCTACGCCCTCGGCCGCCTCTCGGCCAACCGCCGCCTTCGAAAACCCTCCAAGCCCATCCTCTGTCTCAACAGCCTTATCTTCTCTGTTAGCGTTCAGGACGGGAATTCACATGTTTTTACCACCGTGGTGAAACCCGGGTCTTGTTCCAGTGCGAACGGGATTTTTCGATTCGATTTCGACGTGGGTGGTGAGAATTTTGTCGTGGTTGATGGGTTGAGAGTCACGTGGAATGTGGTGTTGGAAGGGTACAAAGGGGTTTTCACAATGATGGATTGTTGTAAAGGGAAAGGGGGATTTGTTGGGGGGAGTGCTGGATGGTTTACGGAGGAGCTTCCGCCGCCGGGGTGTTGTTCGGGCGGTGGCGGGACGGGAAGCGGGTTGGTGGCAGATTTGAGGTTGGGGTTAAGGGCAGAGGAGGGCGGCGGTGGCGGTGAGAAGGTGGTGGTGGAGAAGGTGGGTGTAGGGATGTTGAATGTAGGATGTTGGAGGTATTTGAGTGTTGATGATGCTCTTAGGTACTTGCAGCATTTTCTTATGCCCTGTGATGTGTAAATTATAAAGGGTTGAATTGTCATTTTGTTTTGCCAGCGTCGCATTCAGCAGCCCCGCTAAATGCTACCTCGTTGGAATTAAGCTGGCTGAAACATGCAGTTTTTTGTCGACTGTAATTTCTGCATAGAGCAAGGTTTCAAGTCTTTGTATAGCCTTGTTCGTTCTGACTTCTTGTCTTTTTAGTTTCCAGAAGACTTTTTAAGGAAATGTAAGAAAAGGGATTGTAGAATTTGAATGAAAAGGAAAAAACTTCTTTTACTGCCATTGTTTTTGCTAGATGTTCATTGCGTCTTTCAGTTTGTGGCAAATGGTGGCCAGTCTTTCTGCATTGTCAACACTCGTAGAATGAATGATTTCGATTATCGAATTAAGATATAGAATGAGTACAACCTTACTGAGGGTGAACAAATTTGCTCTCAAGTACTGTTTCTGCTTCTGCAAATGAAAAGGAAATGTAAAACTTAGTGTAGTCATGGCAGCTGCTGAGTTTGTGGACTATGCTATAGAACAATTAAAGCAAAAGGACAAGGGATTCTCCAGCGAAAGTGTGCAATGGGGCAGCTCACAGGGGCACTTCAGGGGTATGGATGGCAAACCCAAGAGTTGGGAGTGGTGGAGATAGTCCGAAAATAAATAGAGGACCATCGCCATGATTCCAAGGCCAGCAATCCACTTTCATGTTGTCTGTCAAGGGCCACACGAAGTGGCCAAACACCGAATGGTAACCTAAATGGTAAGGGTGAGTAGGCTTGAGTGCTCGATCCCTCCTGTATATGATCTGTCCAGGTTCGAGTCCTGCCAACTGCGAGACTTGCGTGGAGAGCCCTTTGTCCATCTAGTATCTAGGTGGTGCCGCGGTGACGGACGTGTCGTGGTGACGGGCAGTAGCTATGGCTCAAACTGAACACTCCACAAGTGAATCAGGAACCCTATGGTCACGCCTAATGGAGTTGCTATGCTGGTCACCATCAGGGCCGGTCCTGAGGATAGACTTAGTAGGCCTGGGTCTGGGCCCCCAGTTTTGGGCCCAATTTAAGGGCCCCCAATTAGCTATAACCCTCCATTATGTAATAAATATAATATGCAGCGTAACATAGGCAATACCATTTGCTGGCCCACCGGTAACTTAATCGTCCACCAATCATGTGCATCCAGGATCGACACTTCATGCCAACAATCAGTTTTAATTTTTCCCCCCTTCAAACTCCTTATATGTTGAGCTTATATGGTTTACCTTCCTTTTACGTTTGCTTATCATTTGAGTGACCAAAAATTTTAATACTCCTTTATTGTAAGCTTATACAGCTTACCCTTCATTTTACAATTGCTTACTTCATTTGAGTGACCAAATTTTATTGTAATGATTTTCTTTTTTAATCTTTCCGTCAAATATGTTCATTTTTTGTACTGCCCTTCATTACATCAAATGCAATAGATCCACAAAATTAGATCATATTTGAGACAATAATACTTAATTTTTCCCCGTATATTTCAAATATTACTTTAATAATATTGCTAAATTTAGTAAGTCAAGTCTTTGATACAAAATTTTGAGCTGAATTAGTAAGATGTGAATAACGAGAAACATATGCTATAGAATGTAATCTTTTTTTAATATTATTTAAAAAGGGTCAATTCTTGGGAGGTCCATTATAGGAATTTACTAAAGTCTCGGGTCCACTGTGTATTTTCATAAGGGCTACAGTCCACTTCGCGTCATAAATTACAAAATTAACCCCCACATAAAAACGTTATTACACGGCTCTATTTTCTCTCCAACTCAAAAATGTTAACCGTCTCCTCTCTCTCTCTCTCTCTCTCGATCTTCTCTGCAACTCCAGAGACTCCATACCCCCCGCACCGACGCTGCTCTCTAGCTCTCTCTCAACATGTGTCAATTCAATTCATTGATTTCCCTAGAACTTGTTCAAAGTTCAAATCAAAGAATGCAAACCGTAAATCCATGTACATAGAACAAGAGAAAGATATGGTTAAACCCAACATTTTGACACCATTAACTGCTAAGGGATGATCTATCATCACAGAATAAAAAACGTGAAAGGATCAGTCATTGAATCGGTCAAAAAGATACGCACATTGTTCTGTATGAAATTCTGTCTCTCAATTGTTAGGGCAAGTTTAGTGGCAAGCCAAATGTCCAGCCATTTCCAAAAAATGGCTCGATTTGCAAAAAAAGCATATCCCTTTAGCCAGCCATCTAGTTGTACCCCATGTGTTCGACAAAATGACTAGGCGAAAATAGTCTATTGGAAGCACCGTTAATTGTGCTGCTCTTTTCTTGAAGGTAGAGAACTAGAATCTTGGCTGTTACTTGCTTTCCAGTAACTGTTTTCTCCATTTTGACTGTTCTTTTGGAAAACTAATGGTTCTTATTAGTTATTACCCTTTTTTCCTATCATTTTTATTCTTGTTTCTAATAAAATTAGGTAGTGTGTGTGTGCTCCCATGGATCTCTTCTCTTGCAAGAGACAGGATTCTATGGTACTTTTGTTACCAATGATTAGCACAGATATATTGATTGGATGATAAGATGAAACAACTCATTTCTTTTTTCTATGTATATTCTGCTAACACCAAGCTCATTCTGGATGTTCTGTCGTGGAAGTTTTATTATATTTGATAGTTGGGGTACTTGGTACTGTAGATGGAAATTACTTCTTATGTCTCCATAAACAATTAGGTGCTACCATATACATATGTAAATCGTTACCATACCATCAGGTAACTTCTACTTGTAATTAGATTTTATTAGTCGTTAGTAGTTGACAAATGGGCTAGTTACTTTTTCTTACCACTAGTTCATCTGTTGAGGTCATCGCCCTCGCCGTCGAATTGGTGGTAAGTTCTATCACATTTAGTTCAGCTTTTGGGCTACTGCATTGAAGGAACTCTTAGGCACCATTCTCATTTTGATTATGATGGACGTCTTGGACTATTCTGATCAGCATTAGACTAGTCTAATTTATAGTTCTCACGCGCTTGGCCATGAGACATTGGAGATGTTTAGCGTGTCTTGCAGCTCAATGGGATTACTAAGTCAGTGAAACCTTGCAGATTACTGCGTTGTTGCTATGGAATCTCCTAGCAGACATATCCCAATGACGTTCTTTAGCAAATTAAAGATGATTTTACCAAGAGATACGGCGGCGGAAAAGCTGCAAAAACAGCTGCTAATAGCCTGAATAGGGAGTTTGGGTACCGCTTTCCTCACTTTTGCTGTATTTTCTTCCTGGTGATAGTGAAATTAAGTGGTTTTACCTCTGATCTATAACTTATATCCTGAAATATAGGCCCAAACTTAAGGAGCAGATGTAGTACTGTGTGGATCATTCGGAAGAGATCAGCAAGCTTGCCAAAGGGCTCAAGTATCGGAAGTCAAGGGAGTGATGATGGAAAATATTGAAAAGGTGAGGAAGAACTAACTACTAACTTTCTTTGATAGACGTGAGGAAAGAAGTGAGTTTCAGCAAGAAGGTTGGGTTGCAAGTTCTTGATGTGGTTGAGAACATGAGTGGATTATCCCAATCTCTTATAGATTTCAAGTTCTTGAAGGTTACAGAAACTGGGGGAGAAAAAAATGTGATCGAATGGGCAGTACATGAGGGAGAAAGCACTGGATTGCTAGATATAGTTGGTTTCGCTGAAGGTTTTCACAGTGGTAGCTGTGGTGTTGCGAAAATGTGTAGCGACTTGGGTGTTATGTTCATCGGAAAAGTGCCTATGGGTCCTCGCTTGTGCAAAGCCATGGAAGAAGGTCGATCATGCTTAAGTGACAACAAGTATGGGTTAAGCTCGCGCTTAAAAGGATCATTGATAAACTGGTGGCTAGTGAAATTGTTTCAAGCATGTAAAATAACGTTTAGATGTTTGGTACTTATTTTTTCTGCTTTTTACTCCCTCCCTTTTTTCTTGTAAGAACTTGTGGGTTTTGAAGGGCATCAATGTTTAGATGAAGAAAATACAATTTTTTGTTTGGACCTCATGCATATTGAACTTTATGGGTGCTCAGATTGTCATTATAAATAGGATGAAATAGTACTCCAAGGAAATTAAGTAAATTTTCGCCTTGTTATTTATTTCCTTCTTTGAACATATAAACTTATCTCTTCAAATTCTTTCACTATATTTGTCCGCTGCAACTACAAAATAGACTTTATATATGCAAAATTTATTTGTCTTTGTCCAAAATAATGAACATATAAACTTATCTCTACAAATTTGGGTTGGTTGTGCCTTATTTACTTGTGTAAAATCTTTTTTACTTGTGCAAAATTTATTTATTTTATTTATCTTTTTTTTTTTGCCGAGAATGACTTGCCTAATTTTTCATAGCTACAAAGGTTCTGAATACAGTACCAACTTGCGTACCGGTTTTTCAACTAGTAAGATATGTACCTACCCGGATTTAGCGCTACTATACATTACATGTAATTTTGAAGAAAAAAAAATGTCCCCTGCAATCCAATTCTTTTTTCTCATAACAAAATGGTTGGCAATATTATAAATGATACTAACAAGAGTAGTAAAGCACAAGTTACTGGGGCCATCCATTCCTCTCAAGACAGGTAGGAGCCAAATGGATGGAGTAAATTCCCAAGTACATACTACATTCCCGCGACAAGCACGGTTGGGCAAGTAGTAAGCCGTTTCATTCGTTGTGCGCCAAATAAACCACATCCCAAATTTGTCGAAACATCTCAAAAGCCTTCTTATGTCTTTAATAATCACTGCCACTTCTTTTTGAACCTTGAACTTCTTATGGAACATATCAACAATTAGTTTGGAGTCCCCTTCAACTAAATTACCGTTCAGAGCCAGCTCTTTAGCTAGTAACAGACCACATCGAGCTGCTAAAAGCTTCAAAAATCAGTGGGTCCACCATCCTCTCCCACCGAATTGTTTCCAGCATCACTAAAACTCTCAATGCTGTCCCTAATCATCCACATCCTCCTAATATCATATTATTATTGTCTACACCTCGATCAAAATTGATTTTGAAGCTGGATTCCCTTATTGCAGTCCATTTCCCATCTGACCCCCGCCTCTCTCTTTAACCCGTATGCCACCAGAACTTATCTAAATCTTTTTGGCCTGAAAAAAATTAGAGGCTTCACTTACAGCTATCTCGATTGTTTGCCCTGGATGTGTGTGTTTGCTCTCAAAGCACAGAAGAATCGAATTAAACACATTTCTAACATATAAGTTGAGGCTCAGTGAACGAGTATTAGAAAAAATGTTAGTATGAATGAATTTAGCACCAAAAGAATTCCTCAATAGTCCTTACTATTCATATAAGACAACAAAAAATAGTCTTTTATAAAGATGAATTTATGTCTTCTTATTTACACAACAAATTTTGTATTCATTACTGAGATGCTCTGGACCATGAATGAAGGAAGCATGGTAATGAGTACAGATATTGATTTGGGTCTCTAGGCCTGCCCTCCTTGATGCCTTTTGGCTTTGATTTGGGGGCATGGTTCTGCAACAAAACGTCCCTGTAGCTCCTCGGTTCTTGGAGGTTTAGGGGGGCCACTGTTTCAGTGGTATTCTGAGTGAAGCCACTTTGTGCATATTGTCAAAGGTTATGTCTATTTCTCAACCATCCCCCGCCCATACCCCCAATGATTGGGGACTAGATGGGTTCTGTTATTGTTGTTGTATTGTTGTATTTACACAACAAATGAACTTATCTGTTCTTATTTATACTGTAAATGAGTCTTAAATTACAACAGATGAACTTATCTCTTCTTATTTACACGAGATTAACTTATTTGTTCTTATTTATACTATAAATTAGTCTTAAATTTCAACAGATGAACTTATCTCTTCTTATTTACACAACAGATGAACTTTTCTGTTCCTATTTATAATGCAAATTAGTCTTAAATTTCAACAGATGAACTTATCTCTTTTTTTATTTACATAAGAGATGAACTTATCTGTTCTTATTTATAATGTACACTAATCTTAAATTTCAACAGATGAACTTATCTGTTCTTACCAGTAAATTACTCCCTCCGTTCCAAAATTTTTGTCCGGTCCGCAAAACGAGAACTTGAAAATAACACAAAAAATTTCAAGAAAAATTCAATTTTTTTTAACAAGTTACTAGATATCAACGAGTACTTTTAATTTATGAAAAAAAATTAGAAATTTTTCTTTTAAAAGACTTATTATTTTTAGGTCCTCGTTTTGCGGACCGGACAAAAATTTTGGGACGGAGGGAGTAGTCTTATTTATATCTCTACCTGAATTAGTCTTAATTTTTAACATATGAACTTATCTGTTCATTTTCATGAGCTGATTTGGTCATAATGTTCAACATGTGAACTTATATGTTCATATTTATACTTTGCACTGAATTGGTCTTATTTTTTCAACATACCAACTTATCTGTTCCTCTTATTTTTCAATGTATCACTTATATGTTCATTGTCATGACCTAAATTGGTCTTAATTTTAAACATATGAACTTATTTGTTCATATTGATGGCTTGAATTTGATCTTAATTTTTAACATATGAACTTATCTGTTCACATTTGTTCATATTTTCAACATATCAATTAATCTATTCATCTTAATCTTCAACATATCAACTAACTTGTTCATCTTAATTATCAACATAGCAATTTTTCTGTTCATCTTAATTTTCAACATATCAACTTTTCTGTTCATCTTAATTTTCAACATATGAACTTATCTGTTCATTGTCATGGCCTAAATTTGTCCTAATTTTCAACATTTGAACTTATCCGTTCATATCTAATTTTCAACATATGAACTTATCCGTTCATATCTATGGCTTGAATTTGGACTTAATTTTGAACATATACACTGTTAATCTAATTCACAAATTTGACAATGCTACAAGTCATTGAATTGCTTAGGAAAATGAACCCGGAGCAAACAGATAGCTTCTCCCTTGCATCCTTCGATGGTTGCAACGTGTAAAAACCCCACTAAATTAAGAAAAAGAAACATGGTCTGCAAGATCACCGCTAAATCTAAAGTAAAATTATGCAATCGCAAGTGTTGTTCTTGTATATCCTGGCACGGTTCTCTTCTCACCATATCCTCGCGTGCATTTCTCCAAACATTTCTCGGCTGCAATAAACATTACTAAGTAAGATCCATAGCCCAGAAAGTATAGCCATAACTATAAAGACATGGTACGTAGACTACACATTTTGTCTGTCATAAAAAATTTAAGATGGAAAAAAAAGACATAAACACCTAACCAAAACCCATGAATTCTAGAACAGTTTGCATTTTAATAACCATGAGCTCCATATCCATTTCCATGGTCATATAGACAAGATCCACAACAATAACCACTCATTCACAGCACAACTAGAAGGGAGAGATCTAATTGATACTATAGTATTGCATTTGTTGGTTGAGAGCAAGCTTAACCCCACATTTGTTGGTTGAGAGCAAGCTTGAGGGTGTACCAATGTAGTGATGCTCTTTGCGCAAACCTAGTATTCATACCTATTTACCATTTTTTCTCTTTCAAGTGTTCCTATCAGATCCTCAAGTTGATTCTCGTGAATCATACCTTCATATTTTCACAATCTTTTTACCGACAATGATAATTATGTGACCAATATTATACACGACTGTTTGAAATAATAACATAAGCCAATGGGGCATTTCGTCAAACACATGGCGCGCATGAATTGTAATCAAAACTATGGCAGCAATAGACACAAATAATAGCAACAGCAGGAACTAGAATCCAACAATGACATGAGTATTATTCTATAATGAGTAAACCAATGACATAGAGAACCAATAAACAAGTAAACAAAAAATGAAAAGCTTCACATGAACTCAAACGGTGATGAGATAGGTGCTTTAGATTCTCTCTCTGATCTTGTCCACTTCCCTCTCAGCAATACTAGTAGCAAAAAGCTCACAGAGATGGACGAATTTTCAGGGGTCACGGAGGCGAAGCTGCCGTCGGATGTCGTGTCGAGGAAGCAATCTACAACTAAATATTGTGTCGGGTCAAGGTTGAGAGAGAGAGAGAGAGAGAGAGAGAAGATGGAGGCAAAGCAGCCATGGAAGGCGACGATGGACGATCCGGCAACGAAGCAGCCATGGAAGCTTCGACGAGTCTCCATACGGCGCCCAATGGATCAGTCTATGACAAAGAACAGTCTTTCCCCCTCACTCGATGTGTGTGTGTTTCAGACTTCCAGTCCGTAAAAAAATATGAAGAACGACTTGTCTCACAAGGGCATTTTTGTACTGCGAAAAAATAGGAGTGGACCTTAGGCTTTAGAAAATTCACCACAGTGGACACAAAAGCTTTTGAAAATGTGAGGTGGATTGGGTAAGGTACAAACATGTATAATGGACCTTACACCATTTCTTTAATTTAAAAATGACTCTTTTTTCTTAATTTACTTAGTAAAATACATCGGGCCTCATTTTATGAGTTTGTCTAGGATCCCGAAAATCTCAGGACCAGGCCTGGTCGCCCCTTCCCACCCTTACCGGTCATTCAAATGTCTGTGTTAAGGCGTGCGTGATGATTTGGCTCTTATATTGTTGGCGATTTACAGGGGTGGGGTTGTGAAGAAAGTTGGGAAGAAATTCTTCCCCAAATGCAACTACAATCAGGGCTAGCAAATTTCTTTTTGAGAAATTGGCTGGTGAGATGGGGTGAATCTGAAGGAGAGTTTCTTGCGTGGAAATAAAGACCTTCCCACTTATTTGATAAAATAGTTTCTTTCTTCCATGTCATTTTCTTGATTTTTGAAAGACAAAAATCATTTTCTATAAAAGAATGTTAAGGATACAAGAGATATTACATCGCTTAGAGCATCACCAATGGTATATTAAAAACTGAATAATCAAAAGTTGTCACATAAGACTTTGATTATTCATACAAGACATTTATAAAGTTAACTATATGGAGTGTCACAATGGTATTTTGTGTCTATAATAAAAAAAAAGTATTACCCACTCTATTTTTATTCATAAAATGGGCACAACTTTAAATTCGTACATGTACTTTTTATAATATTAATACCATTTAAAAGATATTCACAATATCTTTAAAATGAGACCAATCTTGAACATATTTTGGTAAAGATTAAAAATTGAAAGTGGAAAAAAATTGAGTTTTGAATTAAGTATTTGAAAAATGGAGAGAGAATGTTGTAACTTTTGAATTCATTCTACCAAAAAAGACTTATAAATAGGGTGTGGTCCCCAAATTTTGGTTATTGAGTTTTGGTTATTGAGAAAAGGTTGTTACTTTTGATTATCCGAATACCAAAATTTGGTTATTGGCTAAAAGATTGTTAACTTTGATTATGCCAATGTGAGTCAATTTTTGGACAAACATTGCTAACTTTGGTTATTTAGATGTTTTGATTATACCATTAGAGATGCTCTTATGCTCAACTTGATTCTTATTTCCCGTGCTTGCTAATCGCTATTGCCGCGTTACGCATTAGATATGAAGTACCATTGTATGTGCACGTGCGTGCGTTTACATTGTTTTAGTTTACATTTTAAGAATCATTATTAGCTCGTAGAACGTTCATGCAATTCTACAATTTGGATAATTTTTGCCTTTAGTCATAAAAAATTTAGTTCATTTTTTATTCTTTAGATTCCTCTCGTCGAGACGAACCAATAATTTATGAAAAAAATTACTCTTTTTTCTAAATAATGACAAAAATAATTTATTTTTCCCCAAAAAAGAAAAAAGAAAAAAAAAAACCCGAGCCCTGTAGTGTTGGTGATCCCATTAGGAGATGTTTTTGCGTTGGGTGTTGCTAATACACCAAAATTCCCTTCCAAATGATTCTCTACGGGAGCAGACCATAGCAAGGCTAAGAAAGACACAAAGATGAGGGACCAGGCTGCCCTGACATTGCGGGAGCTTAAGGCGAATTTCGGAGAATAACCCTAAATTTTTTCATTGGATTTATATAGGGGCGGAGTTAAATTTTTTGATAAGTGGGTCAAAAATTTGAACTACGAGCAATTTACTTTTTCAATTTGCTAGAAAGAAACAATTAATAGAATAAAATAAAAAATTAAGTATATATTAATAATGCAATGTAGGCTCTATTTACAATTGACCCCTACGAGTTTTATTTCCTTATTTTGTTTTGCTTGGTCCCTACTCAAAATTATATTCTTGGTAGCCAAACATTACCTTATTAGTTACATCCCTATTTATAATAAGTAAATCCTAATTCAACTAGGACTCAAACTATTTAGAGAAGAAAAAAGTATCCTAATTCAACTAGGACTCAAACTAATTAAAGAAGAAGCAAATCCTAATTCAACTAATCTTGTCCTACACTACTAGTATAAATAAGGGTGTAACCCTTTGGGCAAATTCAATTTCTAATCAATCAATACCATTTTGAGATTTTCTCTCTCTTTTTGTGGATTCAAGAACACTTTTGAATTCGAGTAACTATCTTGTTCGGTCTAGTACGCTAACTAGTCTTCCGCTATGCAAATGATTCAATCCTATTTCACCCAAGCACCACCACGTGTCACAGCCATGCAATACGCAACATCACCCTTGTCAAAACCAAATTACACCCCCTCAAGACTAGAGCTGCAAATGAACCAAGCCGTTCGTGAACTCGGCTCAGTTCGGCTCGAAAAGAGCTAGTATTTTGCATCCTTTCATATGCAGAAAATATCATAGATTGACAATAAAACTAAGATGCACACCTAAAGTCATCCAATGCCAATAGGCCCGCGAAATCCTTGACAGTTTGCTTATCGAATGCTTTGATTTCATTATTGAGGATAGCAACTGCTGTAGCCTCATCACCCCTGGACAATTTTAAAAAATTCTATTTGCTAGGAAAATTAAAAACCACCATAAAACAAAGGTCAAATGTAGAGAGCTAGCAACAAACTTCGAAAAAGATATCTATCTAAAGCCTCACAGTACTTCTGTTTTCTCAACACCAAGAACATCTTCTTCGAGTTTTCGCTGTCCTCTAATTTGGTGAAACCCGAAAGGTATCTTTCTGACTCTTCCAAATCTCCTTTAAAAACTAGCTCCTTGAAATATTTCATGTTAAAGTAGCAACCTGATTCGGCTCACCTATCCAGGGGGGAAGAAGACCACAAATGATGATGAACTATGATAAATCTGAACTTCCTAAATTGTGTTTGGATGAGGAATATGTGGAAGGAATTGGTAAGGGAAAAGGAAATTTGGGGAAGGACCAAGGAAATAAAATCACTTCTTTACTTTCTTATCTTCTTGTCATTTCCTTTACGGCCTGTTTGTTAGGTGTCAAAGAGAGGGATATAGCATCCACCAACATCACCCCAATATGGCAATAGGGTTTTTAACTTCTCTAACCAGGAGATGGTATTCCCTGGATTATTTTATCACTTTGGAAGGGATTAAATTTTCGGGAACGACTTCCATACCCCCTGCTTGTCTGGGGGGTTCCATATCCTCCCCACTCCTACACCCTTAGATCTTTCGGATTCAATCTTGACCCTTCAATAAAATAATAAGAAATCTCCCCTACCTGCACAACCGGTTATCCTCTTTCACCTTAATTTTTTTTTTTTTTAACCCCTTACACTAACCATGGTCACATACCATGGTTACATTCCTTATACCAGGAATCTCATACCACTGTTCTTCTGTCTCTCTCTATCCACCCTCTCTGTATTGAGCACGA
>JAXBDA010004183.1:8857-30249 GCA_036023075.1 Gaultheria prostrata | reverse complement strand
AAATACCTCGGTCCATTGTGCCTTTGCGGTTTAGAAAGCCTCCCCGGCAAACAATAACGAGAAGCAGGATAATAACAAAGGCTACTGCAGCCACAATCCCAACCACAATGCCCACAGATATTCTTTTCTTATGTTCTGGTGGAGGTTTATAATCTGCATTGAGGAGGGAAAAATAAATACAAAGGAGATGATATTAGAGGTTTTGATTTTGCACAATGGCAAACACTATTTGACACAAAAAAGTGAGGTAGGGCTTTCAGGTTTCCCCAACTACCTCTCCCAGACTCTAAAGGTGCAGGAGCTCTGTTTACTGGGATGGCAAATAAGACGATGTTGTTAAAGCGATCAACGGTGAAAACCAACTTTTGACACAAAACAAACGAATAGTAATACTAGCACAACATATTGAAACAACTTTTCCAATCCAGAAGAAATGTGTCACACATTCGCCCTTAACATGTTTCAAGGAATTTCAAAGGACGTATGAAACCTTTCAGACAGAATCCTATTAGCACAAATTGCATTTATTCTGTCTTAATGTAGATGTCAATAGACAGGAATATGTCTCATCAAATAAATCAAGTGTCTGCTAATGAGATGCCTTCAAAGTTGAAACAAGGATTACTGACATTAGCACCTAAACTTGAATTGTTTGGTCAAACATTCCATTGAAACAGTATCATCCCAGGGATAAAGCATATCCATTTGTCTTGTGAACAAGAAAAGATATCTGTAAGAGTCATGTTTTAGTCATCGATATTTCAAGAGCATACTTGTGAAAACCAGATTAACAAAAATGTGTCCATTACGTTCAAGGCGATTCAAAATGAACCTGAGTAGTCACCAACTGCCGACAATTTTGCTGTGAATAGAGTTCATTTCTTAACATCCCAATTTTTGGAAAGAGAAAACATGAAGGTTAAGGGAACATTACATACGATATGATGAATAATTCTACAAGGTTCCGATTAGTCCGCCATGAAAAAGGACTTATTTTTCCTTAACCCATCTCCTTAACGACAACAACCGAGTAGCACTTTTAAAAAACTGTGAAACCATTTTCTGTCCCAAACATTACCACAAGAAACCAGAAGAAACATGAAGTTCAGCTTACCAGGGTTGTTCACAGAAATAGCTGAAATGAGAGGACCATATACTCCTCTAGAGGGGATACCAGTTGTCCCTTTTCCAGCCCAATAGAAGCGGATCTCCAATGTACCATCAGTCACCTTTGCAGTGTAATTTTTTATTTTGACCTTACCCGCGCCACCTGCTTCATCCGCAATGTTAAAATCCTTCTGCACTAGCTCTCCCTACAACAATTTTCTCACAAGGTTATATGTTGTTTTGTTCAGCTTTCTTGGTTTTTAAAGGTTAATGAATATCGCATCCATGAGAAATAAAATACTCAACCTGTCCCTCATTGTTAGTCTTCTTATTCATTTTGGATATCCCAAAACATTATTCCTCCTTAAAAAAGTCACAGAAAAATGTATTTGTACTTCCAAAACTAACCTTCACAAGTGGTTGTAACAGTATTGCAAATGAGAATAAAAGGGTATTGGTGAATTAATGCTATGAAATTTGAAGTTCAAACGTTTATGGCATGCTCTCTCAGAAAGTTGCATCTCTCAAACGGGGATAGCAGAAAGTAATGGAGGGAGTACTAGATTGCTTGCAAATCCAATCTCCTCCTAAAAATCAAAAAAATTAGCATGAACCTTTTGGGTCTGTGAAGTATTTTTCTGCTTTGAATTACCACTTTGCAAAGTAAGTCAGGGGCCCGGGGGGAGGCACCCATGGCTGGGGCTCGGGGGAAGCGCACCCGATACCTAGACTGGAGCGTTACAGTAATTGTTGATGTAAAACCCTAGGAGATATAATGTAGTATATCCAGCTGATTCATACATTCGATACATAGTGAAAACCGGTGTGAGGCATGAATGTACCTAGGCCATGTTTGGTTTGGTTTTCAAAACCCAGTTTTGAGACCGAGGTTCTGTTCGATTTCCCCAAGTAATAACAGTCTTGCCTAGCACAAAAGAGCTTGAGAGAGAGAAAGGTGACAAGTGGCAGCGAGGGACCCACAATCAGAGAGAGAGAGAGAGAAAGAGAGAGGGAACTTTTGGGAAGAAAAAATGGGCATACGGCACCTCTGGAGTACCTGGAAAAAACTGACAAGACTAGTACTATAATGAAACCCATTTTTTGCAAAGGTCTTGAAACCCAGTTTCAAGACCTCAACCGAACAGGGTGCTAATCACCCCACTAGGAAATCACACAATTTCTGTGTCGTACTTTTCTGTTTGTGTTTTTCGCTTGATTTATTCTTCATGTTGTTGTGCGTGTGTATTGGGTCGATCATCATAACCCATTCACTTAATGGTAACTATACTACAATAGTAAACCAAGAAAAGGGAATAGAAACAGAAAATGGAACTTACCTGAATGTAGATGTCAAATATACGTCTTCCAAGGCTGCTATAGTTTTTTCCAGTATTAAACATAATTTCTGCAAAGTGAAGGTCCACGGTGTAGTTTCCATTTACTAGGCAGAACCCATAATAAGTTAGTGATATGGGAGAAAGCCGAGCATTCATGTACAACTCGTAATTATTCATAGAAAGTCTTGATGTATTTGTCCCAATAAAAGAATCTCGTTCTGTATTGTCATCCAAGAAGTTGCCAGTGCCACTAAATCCCCAGTTGGGTGTACTTTGGAGTTGGACGAACTTTGATGGGGCACCTGGATCTTGATCAGCTTCATATACGGTGTTCCCATCAAGAGTTACTCCTTTACCACCGCAATTTATGTGGAATGAAGACAAATCTGATAAAACATAACAAGATCGTGTTTATTGTTTAATAAGCAGCACAGACCCTTCGAAATAGAGGCAGTGCTCCTGTTAGACAACAAAGTTTCTTCTAACTCCAAGTCCAGTGAATGGTTTTGACAAAATAGCTACAATTTCCAAACAGGTTTTTAGATTTTGGGACGTGTTACAGGAGTTCCTAGCAAATTACGTACATAACACAACCACATCATAAAAGAAACCATATCTAGATAGTCATCGGCAATCAGAGGTTACCCCGAGAGAGAGAGAGAGAGAGAGAGAGAGATTTTGTTGAGATTTCCACGACAATTTACATGGACATTTTCTGCGCATTTCAAGAACTAAAATTGTCCCAAAAATGATATAACAAGATCCTAGCTGTGTGAAAATGTAGTATAATTGTGTCCAGATATTTCTGGAACTTTAGCTTTTACAATCTGCACGTTTGGTTGCACGGTTTACAAGTTTGAATCAAGTTTCACATTTCAGATACATCATACATAACTACATAAGTTGGAAAAGAAAATCGTAGTCCATTTTTACGTCCTTACTCTTCAGTGTTAGACATACTATATTTTGGATTTCTCGTGTCCCTGTACTCATGTCAAGTTGGGTGCAAGTTCCATGTCTATGCCAATGTGACTTACGGCTTTCAAAGTTCTACTGACAAGATGAATTATGGAATTACCCATACCTAACACATCAAAATAGCAGTCCATAGAACAGTAATAATCTTAACTTACTTTGTTCGCAATGATGGCTTCTCAAGCAGGAGACAATGCCACTGGAAAAACAATGTGAGATCTTGAATTATTCAGCATTATATCTTATTATTCTATGAGATACGCAAACAACAAGAAAGAAACTGTAGCGACAAAACTTACGCGCACGAAAAATTGAAGCAACAATTAAACAGATTATGCAAGGAACATAAATACCATGATCAAGCTTCTCACAAAGGTTCAGGAACTTACGATATATTACCCTTTGAAGAGCTTCTAAACAAGTTCCTGTGGTGAAATGGAGGAAATGAGGATCTCATAGAAATTTTTTATTGCATTACAATGACTGAGTCGTTTGATCTTACGTATCCCCCTGTTGGCAACTTTGGGATTCCGAGTCAAAGTTGTTATATGAAAGATCACTGCATGAAGAACTCACAGCGTGATTTTCCCATTACTTGAACATCACAAAAGAAAGGAATACGTTCATGCATTTAAGCACATAACATAATTGGAACAAAATTCATAGCTCAGCCTTCAAAGAATTTAATTTTGTCCAAAAAGTGGTGTCATCATTATCAAAGAGTGTATTGCAGGGGTGAGACCTACACCATTTCAACCAATAAGAGGGAGGGTAATGCTCACCCTCTTTTAAGAATGGTGAACAAAATCGCACTCGCCTTCAAATCGAGTAATGTTATACTGACCATTTCCTTAGTAATAATATCAGCCTTCAGTGCAAAAAAATACAAAACGTAAGAGTGTTGGCTTCTCATTTAATTTGCAGAGTGTAGTTGAATATCGTTAACCCAGCCATGTCATTAATCCCTTGAAATCTTAGTTGCTATATGCACCACCCTAATACAATAAAGGGTTACATTACTGTATATCTGTCAATGCCTACAAAACATTGTGATAACTTGATGCCTATTTCAGTTTCTGCTATAGGTAATTATGCAAATGAGAACGGTTGTCCACAAAAGGTCTTCAAGATACTCTACAGAGAACTAAAGATTAATGAGAATCTAGGAATGCTTTAGGGGCCAGGAATGCATTCTACTATAAAATGAACAAATGGACCAAAATGAATGCCCTTCACAGTCAAATAGCAAAGGGAAACTCATAATTCACTGCGTGACTGCAGTAATGTTGCACAACATAGACATGCTAAAAGTGGTTTAGGAGGCTAACTTACATATTTCTTGAAATATCCCGCATCCAACTAGGCACAGTTCCATTTAGCAAGTTCCCGGTTAAATAACTACAACAACGAAAAGCACTGTAACTGATCTTATCTGGCTATTTGCTTTTCCGCGTACTAGAGCACAAGTGTTGTGACAATAGACAAATCATTGAAATTTCCAATGAACCCAAAAAAAAAAAAAATAGATTTTTGAGCAAATCATTTATCATAAAATTATTTGTGTTAACAATTCAAGAATTCTATATGGAACGCTGATACATGCACTTTGACATGCTATCTCTTTGAAATTTTGCTCCAAATTTGTCATTGCAAGCTCGAATCCTACTTTTGGCCTGTGGTTACTCAACTTACAACCATATTCCTCTCCTAAAGCAGAGGAGCATGATCAATTGAGAACAGAGTAGAGAATCATCTATAATTTAAACTATCTTCCTATGCATCGATGAGAAGTCCATTCTTCCCTGAAAATTCTCTTACATTAAAGAATTATGCTCCTTCAAATGAGGAATCCATTCTTTTCTCCTCTATTGCAGCTAAGGTTAGAACTTTCTCATATGCTATCGTATTATGAGATCAGTAGGTCTTCAGGAGACTTGCCATGCGCCTATTTATCTACTTTTTGATTCTCTTGTTATAGTTGTTGAAAAGTTGGATAACTAAGGGTTCATGGCTGCTTTGGGCCGCTGTCCAGTTCTCTAATTCAATTTGTTACTAGGTAAAATTAAGTTGCATAATCATTTTCAAATGGTACCTGTTGGCAAGTAAAACAAAGAATACCAGAAACAACATAAGACAACCGTACATCTTGCGTGTTGATAGACTAATAAAATTGGTCGGAATCTTCCCACTTAGTTTGTTAAAGCTCAGGTCTCTGCAAGAGGAATAATTGAAAGTTAGGAATCAAAATGACTTCAATTCTCACAAAACAGGCTTACGTTTTAAACTCTTCCAAGCTCCAACTGTGAAGTGCCTATAGTCATCTTCTACCATAGTTGCCTCCATTGTTTCACTTGGTAGCTTATATTTGCATTGTCCACAAGTGTAGTGGGATGAACCATCTAGCAATAGCTTGTTATGAACTTCTGAGAGATTGGAAGATCCAACCAATTCTCCGCAACACTATGGGGAAAAGGACCTTTAAAGACCTTTAAAGAAACACTATGGAGCAAAAGGCATGTAAGGAGAAGTTACCAGTTACATGGAAATTAAAAGTGGAAAAGGCATATATGTACTAACAAGAGTTTTTTCAAGTTTGGCATTGTTCCAAGGTATTCAGGTAATGGTCCAGTAATATTACAACTCCTCAAAATCCTGCGGCACAATTAAACACATACCCCTTCAAGTCAACAAACTGGTATATGAAAGAGTATATCCTTGAAAGAAGGTTTCGGAGAAGGAATCAACTTACAGTGTCTCCAGGCTTCTCAGTTTATTAAGGGGGGGAAAAGTAGCTTGGGAACCATTTAAGTCACTTATTCTCCTGCGTTTAATTAAGAAAATACAGGATTAACCATAAAATATTGTAACAATGCATAAAAGCCAAGGGATTAGAAGGTTTTACTTCCACTTACAAGTCGGATAACTTTGTCAAATGAGCAATGCCTAAAGGAATTGGTCCATCCAAACCACTAGCCTGAATCACTCTGTGTACATCAACAAAAACATGGTCAAGGAAATATTCTAAAACTAAACAACCATTGAATAAATCAAAACAGATCGAGCACTCACAGTTTGTCGAGATCTACCCAGTTTTGGATGAAATTTGGTATCTGTCCTGTAAAGTGGTTGTCACCGATCCGACTGCATTATATAGAGGAATTAATTGATATTACTTATTCAAAGGAAATGAAAAGGTCGTACCTTATGTAGGAAATCCAAATTGTGAATAGAAAAAAACTAAACTTACACGTCCTTCAAAGTGGTCAGGTTTGCAAGTGTTTCCGGAAGCTCCCCAGTAAAATTGTTTGAAGTCAAATGCCTTCAACAACAAATGCAGCCAACCAGTAAATCATCGTTCTTAATAATCTAGTGCCAATGTACATTTACTCTAATAGCCTATGTTACATGAAATCTTATAAATCAAAGTAATTGGCCATGTCAGACAAACTTTGGTGAAGAGTATGGGATGTGCATCGAACAGACCAACACAATATCAGATTTCGATACTTTGATTCTCTAATTTTGATGATGTTTTTGAAATAGAAACTTTGTTACTTTGTGTGTATTTTCTTTATCCCATTTGATTTTAAGAACATCTATGAATAACTCACAACATATAATTAGGGAGACTAAGATTATCATGCGTTATACCCACAAATATTCCATTTGTCCCATATTGTTTGTCCATTTTTGACATGTTAATGTATTATGAAGAGAAAAAATTCATAAATGTGGAAGTACATTATTTGCTGATCTAATTGAAGATACGAGTGTAAAAAATGGACAAAGTACAAACAACAAGGGATAGAGGGAGTAAACATGGAAGATTGTTTCCGTCCATACTAATCTTGTGGAAAAATAGCGCAATATCTAATGATTTAAGCTTTAAAAGGCCCGATGCTTGTAGCTTAAAAGACCCGATGCTTGGACACATACTCACGCCTGATATGATATGGCCAATATCATATCAATAGTTTCTCATCTTTGGGATCTCATGAATAGGTCATCCCTGATATGATATGGCCAATATCATATCAATAGTTTCTCATCTTTGGGATCTCATGAATAGGTCATCCCTGATATGTATAAAGTTTCCCTTAACCACCGGGGCCACCCGTTGGGTCATCCCCCCTACACTATCAAAATACAATGTGAGCAAGTCTATTAACACAACATCTGCGTGCAACAGCTTACACAATAGTTGAATGTGGCAATGCTTGATTGATGATTGCAAAATGGTCATCAGCCAAACTATCAATCATGGAGTGGCACATTGTAAGGATTGTTGTGCACACACATCGGTGCCTTAGTAGACTTCTCATATATATAATGACATAATGTTCTTTGAGTTCCTACAAGATGTTCTTGCTCTGATACAGACTATTGAAGATATTAGCCTAATGAAGTATATGCAACATGTGAATAAATTAAACCAAAGCCAACATATATGGGTCTTACAGTTTCTCTAAGAGAGGAAGACTCCCAAGCTCTATAGGAATGGGTCCTGACAACTGATTGAACTCCACAGTTCTACAAATATCAAAAATTCATACTCTAAGCAACAAAATCATTCAAAAAATTTACATGGATAATTATGAATTGAAATGCGTATAAAGATTTTTTGTACAGAGTTGCAAGCGTGCTCATGCTTCCAAACACTTTCGGGATTGGACCCGTTAATCTGTTTCCCAGCAGAGAACTGCATTGACATAGTTGGCTATAAGGAACTATGAAACAAGAAAATCCTCAAGATACCATAAATAAAGTGTAAATACAAATATGTCATATAATAAACATTCAAATACCCAAACATACAAAGCTGGTGATACATACATGTTGACGAGTTTCATGGAACCCCATTCTGGAGGGATTGTACCGCTGAGGTAGTTGCGAGTGAGATCACTGTGGGAATAAGAGTGCAAATTTGACAATTAAAATGGTTTCAATTGGTGCAGTTGAGCAAATGCTTGTTAAATAAAAGATTCTCATGGGTCAAATAAAAGCTTAAAATAGAGGAAATAAGAACCACCTTGGCCTAAATTAATATTAAGGCATTTTTTCTCGTATTTTCAGAATTTTTATTAAATAGAGGGTGTTTGGCCGCTTACTTATTTCATTTTCTCATTCTCCTTTTCTCGTTTCTCTGTTTGGTTGCCGGGAACAAAAACACATTCTTGCAAAACGTATTCTCCATTCTGAGCTTTCCAAGCAAAAAGTGGAAAACATATTTGGACCTCCTTTTCACATTTTACACTCACATTCTCCACTTGCAAAATGCATTCTACACATATCTCTCAAACACTCTTCCCAAATTCAAAACACATTCTGACCCTAATCCAAAAAGTCAAAAAGCCAAAAAGTTGAAAATGAAAACCTGAAAAGTAGGTTCTCAATCGCCCTTATGTCCAACCTTTAAGATTAATCATTCACTTCGACCAGAAGACTCAAAAAAAACGGGTATGTCATCCGGTATGCGATAGCTTTGATATTTATTATTGTCCTTATCCGAATTTTTTCCGTTTCAACTTATTTTTAATACCTCTTTATTGCTATCATCAAAAGGATTGATTAATCTCAAAAAATTTGACCAAAAACTAAAGGGTGGCGCTAATGCCACGACTCAAAATGTTGCTGTCACGCATTGTTGTTAAAATCCTACGATACAGTATACGTATCTCATTTTGTATCTTTTTTGTATAGAAATCCTACGATACGATGGCGTATCCTGCGATATATACGTGTATCCCGATTCAATACGTATCCTAGATTACTTAATGGAAGAAATTCAAACATTATTGTAAGAAGTGCAACATCAAACGTATTAATCTAAGTCATTTGAGCGGTATTCAAACCATTTGAAAGATATTCAATCTCAACTAGGGTTTGAATAAAAGAAAAATTATAGTACTTCGATCGTGTTTTGGGGAAATATTATTAGGGATTGTGTTTTGGGAGAATTTTATTAGGGATTTTTTTTTAACTAAGGTAGCAGAAACCTCAATCTAATAAACCTGGTTGAGAGACTTGAAATTTTGCAACTTAAAAACTTAGATTGTTGGTGTTATTAGGTATAAATACTTGTTAATTGTATATTAATTATGGTTAACGTATCTTACGATATGTAATACGTATCCCGATACGATTTATAAAACAAGAAAAATGATACACGATACGTATCCCAATTTCAAAACTTTGAGCCACGACAAATCAAATCTCCAAGAGTTTAAAGGACGCAATTGTCTGCAATTCTTACATCACAGCTAATAATGTTTTCTAGCCTCCATATATAAGAACCCCTTTACTCTAATCGTCCCCAAAAAACAAAATGTATACGAAATATCTGAATCACACCTTGAATTTAGCACCGTCTTCCTTGAAATCTCCGTGGTACGGACCTTGAATCTCAGAATTTTGTTACTTTAAACTTGAATGGATATTAACCGCCCATTGTGCTGATAGATACAAAGAAAAGAAAAAACACTGATCTGAAACCCAGTACCAATCCCTGCGTAATTGCCCATTGTGCTGGTGGGGGTTTACGGAAAAGAATTTGCTGCAACTCTAGTTTGTATAGCCTGGGGGTTTGTTTCTATTGAAGATGGAGAGGCGATGATGATGAGTTTCGTTAATAAAAAGGTGGAGGCACTCAACTATGGCGTCTTTGTAGTAGAGGAATGGGGAGGATAGGAACTCATCCCCTCCCGCCCCGAAATGTAAGGTATATGCAAGTTGGTGTGAATATTCGGTTATTAAAAAAAACAAAAAATACTCGTAGGAAGTAGGTCAATAATGAAGATGGATGATTTTGTGTATTAGGCTCTGTGAGCTGGGAGTATTAGATTATTAACCATCAAATTATGTAAGAGTTTAAGGGCATCCTAACAATGAGAACACAAATCTTTTCTAAAAAGATTGGTGAACAGTATTTTATCTATGTACATTTCTGTCAACACTCCAACAATCATCTCTATTACTCTTTCTATACCAATTAAATAATATAAACTAATACATATAATATATATTATACACATGAGGAGAGAGATGAGAGAGAAAGAAAAATAAAAATGGATTAAAAAATGGGTAGGGAGTGAATAGTGATTCCCTAAACAATGGGTATAAAGGGAGCTACTGTTTATCAGAGTATTTTAGGAAGGTATATATCGAGTCTGCTGGGGTTTTGATGTAGACTAGAGCTCTTTGTTTTAGCTATGAGAAATGCTAACGGGTGCAATGTTGCACTCGTTAAGGGTACAAAAAGGTACACTTGTGGGTTCCACTTGTACTTTTAAGTACATTTTTTAGTGTACTTTATAGTACAAGTGGGACCCAATAAGTTTATTTTTTTTACATTTAACGGACGCAATGGTGCGCCCGTTAACAAGATCCTTTAGCTATATTCTCCCATTTAGGGAGTTTGTTGGGCTTGCCTTAAGATGTTAGAGAGAATAGTAATTTCATTATTTATTATTAGTATATTTTTAACACTCACTCACGTATAGTCAAGCTCTGTTTTGATACCATATTAAATTATTAACTACCAACTCACTTAATATCTTAAGTTGTTAATAGTGAGTGATAGTTGTATTTTCTCTTTACCAACACGTGATGAATTTATTCCTTTTGTATTCCCAAACTGACCTGATTTTTCTTAGTACACACATAATTCCATTATTTTTCAGCAACCGACAAAACCTTTATCCCTCCCTCTTCAACCTGAGAGCGGGTCTGTTGTCCCAAACTCTTTGTCCCGTCCATTCGAGCAATCGACAGCTCATATATCAGATTTGTTAGGGGTGAAATGGAATCTGCACCATCGATTGCTCGGATGGACGGGACAGGGAGTTCGGGACAGCAGATCCACTAGCCTCCCTCACCACCACTTCTTCATCTTCAAACTCCAAATCCCCCACCAATCCATAGCTCTAAACCCAACCAAAAGCCACAACCCCATCTCTCCCCCTAATCCAAAGAGAGACCTAAACCGACAATCATGAATTGACTCAATTGAGAGTCCTAATTCTACAAGTCAGCCCTTCCATTGCAGATTCGGTTTCATGATGCTTCGATACTCGTATAATCTCTGTATAGTCGAAGAGTCATTCCGAATTACAGTGCCAAACATTAATTATGTGTTCAGATTTATAGTTCCGAACAATCACCAATCCTCCGGATATATGATTTCAAACAATCAACAATCGGCCAGATTTATTATCCTGAACATCTAAGGCCATTGTAGTTGTTTGGATTTATAATTTCAAACTATTAGAAAATTGAATAGACAAGAAACTTTCTTTAATTGATGAAAATAAAACATAACACCAGAAATAATCAAAAAGTAAGAATAATTTTCATTTCGAGAACACTAAATTATTGTGGATTATATCGTGCAATAATTACTACGTTTGTCGAATGATATGCTAACAACAATATTCGAGATTAATTTTTTAATTTATCAAAACCATCTCGTAAAAACTAGAAAAGACTGGATTTAGTCTTGGAAAAATCATCAAATTGAGATTTTTTCATAATTCGGCCCCCTCCGATGGTGATGGTGATGGTGGTTGGTCTTGTTTAGAGATTGACCGGTGCTAGAGGTATGGTGAGGGAGGATGGTGGTCAATGGTCATTGAAGGTGTGGGAAGATAAGGAGAAAGACATGTAGACTCGGCCACGTGGTATCCACCCGGCATATAAAAGTTTATCCATCAACAGATTATGTAGTGGCATTAACGGCTCACCAAAAAAAAATTTAAGAGATAACTAAAAGAGAATAATGCAAGTTGTTTTGAAGACAAACTAATGTAGGCCAAAATTCGATTATGAGTTAGGGTTACTTACATATCTCGGAGGTGAGGGAGCCTCACCAATTCTGTTGGGAGCGTTCCCAGAAGATTCTGCTGTTTTAGTGCTCTGCATTTCATCATGATTTGAGTGTGAGTATCATTGCCCAAGTGGTTGAAATTGGCTCATTTTTAGTTTCTCTAAATTTTTAAAATTTGTTTCATTTAAAAAAAAAAATAACAGAATTCAAAAGCGTCATTTAATAAACAAAACAAATCAAGATTTTTGAAGTCGAGTTCGTTTCACTCGTTAAAAGCACTTTCAAGATCACTTAGAAAGCAAAGTTTAAACAACTTTAACTCTTTAAGAGCATCTCCATCAGTGTAGGCAAAATTCTAGCCATTTTTGGCTAGAACTGAACCAAATTTTACTTTGGCTAGTCATCAAATAAGGGAGGTACCCAACAGAATAGCCATTTGCCCTCCCCCCCACCGCCCAAAAAAAAAAGAAAAGATCGTCTTCTACCACACTGGCACTCTCCGACACGCGCGGTCGCCGTCTGGCGCCTGTGACTTCCGGTGGACTCCATCGACCATGGATCTTACACCGTTGAAATCGTCTCGAGGAGATCTACCACCTTATGGTCTCAAATCGATTTTAGAACAAGTCGCCGTCGTTTTCCAAAAAAATTGTTTCTGGTCTCTTTCTGGCGAGTCTCCATCTCTGGTCTCTGTCGCCGTCGATTATAGAGAGACCCAGGGTGAGAGAGAGAGGGAAAGGCGAGACTCTAATGACTCACCGGCTGTGGCGAGTCACTGTAGTTCATGCTCCGATGGCCAGGGTGATGGCGAGGCTGCTGCGACAGCATTTTGGCGGATTTTTGAGGGTTGGCTCGCCAGCGGTGGCTCCCAGGCGGGGATAGAGAGGTTGTTGGAGATGCTCTAAGACTCGTTTAGCTCATAATCATTATGTATAAAAAATTAAAATTACTCAATATCAGATTGTGATCGAACTCATCGGAATTCGATTCGTTTTATAATCAAGATAAAGCTTGAATTCATTTGTAAAGCTCGTTAAGTTTCTTCTGGTTTTGACCATATCTCAAACGACGATTGAAATTGGTCTTTTTATAAAACTTGACGTGAACATTACTCACGCTAAAAATTAGTTTGATCCTAGCTCTTTTGTTTCATGAGCAAATCACATTTTTTAGGAACAAATGTGTAGTTGGAGTTACCAACCAAATGGCTATTTTTTCTTTTTCTTGCACTACTGCTAGCCAAAGATATCCAATCAAATTAACATTAGTCATTTTACAAATCAATTCTGTAATGAATACGGGTTCGTTTGATAATCCAAACTATTCATTTTACAAATCTCAGTGTTTTTTTTGGCTTAAAAAATCAAATTCGCCGGACATCGATATCCATTTGAACGAGTCATATTTGTCACAAGAGAAATAGACAAACAGACAATACGATTCGATCAAGTTTACCAATCTCCGATTCAAAAAACAGAGTGTGATATGTCTATGCATGAGAGAGAGAGAGAGAGAGAAAAAGAGAGAGAGAGAGACATGCGAATAATGTGGCAGACGGTGTGATTGACGAAGGAGCAATCACAGGTGACGTTATTCTCAAAACCTTCTGGGACAATTGTGGTGATCCAACCCCCTTCTTCTCCACTGCACGGATCAGCACCCACACTGAAATTCCAAGTCGTTCCCAATGTCTTCCCGATTTCTTTTAATGCTTCCACTGCAAAAAAAAAAAAAAAAAAAATAATATAAAATAAAACCCAGAAATTTTATTGTTTTTTGATAATTTGAGGAATCAATTTACAACAAAATAATCAAGAAAATAAAAGAAAAAAGGATCTTTAAATTGTAATCTCTGTTCTTGATTACTCTGTTTCAATACCTTCATCAGGGGGAAGAAGAGTGGCTCCAGAGGCAAAAATAGTGAAGCAAATGAATATTCCAATCACTAAACTAGAACTTCGAGGGAATATCATATTGATCAGAATCGGAGAGGAATTAGAGAGAGCTTTGGGATTGGAGGACTGGACAGAGAGTACTATAATATATATTGTGAAAGAAGGGGATTTTTTATTGGTACCACATGGCCGAGCCTATGTGGTATCCGAACGTTGCATCCAGGTTGTCCAAAAGTGTGTTGGATGGCCGAGATTAAAACTACCCTCTCTCCTCGTTCTCTCTCTTCTTCTTTTTTTCTCTAAATCCGGACCGCTCAAAATCAAAATGAATGGCCTAGATGCGCCGAGCTCGGTTCTGAAAAATTACTCGAAAGGAAGACTATATTGGACGGATCTTGTTTATCTCACTATGGAGGACTAAACTACTAAAGTAGTCCTATTAAGTCCTATAGTTCGGTACCACAGAAATGTAAGTGATGGGGAGAGACGTTGAAAATGACACAAAATTCTCCAACTATTACAAAACAAGAGGTAAATTTCGAGGAAATTTAATCAGTACTTCAGTGGTACCGTGAAATATTTCTTTTATAGATTCGATTTGATTTTCCTTTTTGTGGACTGATATTTCAAAAGGATTAGAATAGGCCCATGGTTGTGGATCGTTAATTATGTTTTTTCTTGAGATAGGAGTACTCTTTTTTTTTTTCTTCAGTAAATTAGAATATTCGGATTAGTTTATGTGAATATTGATTAATTTTTTGGGGATCAATTCCATCATTTGCTAACAAGAGACTAAGTATAAACCGAAGCTCAAAAAACGACAAAAAAAGACCAAAAATTTGACCTTTTTAACTTGTTTTTTTTTTTCCCAATCATCTTATGTGGTTTATTTTTTTTCATTTTGATTTAAGTTCTTATATTTTCCTGATTCCTCTCATCGATACGAAATTTGACCCGAATCTTGTAAAAATTAAGAAAAATTAACTAAAAATACTGTGTCAAAAAGCCCCTAAAAAATTAAGCAAAAAAGTTAAGTGTACGCATAGTGCACGTACATAGCATCTTAACTGTCCAAAATGTAAGTGATGGTTAAAGACGTTGAAAGTGACACAAAATTCTCCAACTATTACAAAACAAGAGAGGTAAATTTCGAGGAAATTTAATCAGTGCTTCTGGGGTACCGCCATAGTTATGATATTTCTTTTATAGATTCAATTTGATTTTCTTTTTGGTGGACTGATATTTCAAAAGGATTAGGATAGGCCCGTGGTTGTGAATCGTTAATTATGTTTTTTCTTGAGATAGGAGTACTCTTTATTTAATTTTTTTTTTCAGTAACTTAGAGTATTCGGATTATTTTATGTGAATTTTTTTTCATTTTTATTTAAGTTCTTATATTTTCCCAATTCCTCTCATCGAGACGAAAAATAATGTATACAAATTTGGCCCAAATCTTGTAAAAATTAACTAAAAATACCGTGTCAAAAAAGACCCTGAAAAATTAACCAAAAAAGCTAAGTGTACGCACAGTGCATCTTAACCGTCCAAATGCATTTTCGACGTTCTAGATTCTAAATAAACTATTCACGCAAATAATTTAAATCATTCGCGCGAGTAATTTATTTAAAATACGAAACGTTGATTTCTGAGATGGACAGATAAGATGAGTTACGTACATATGACTTACACGAGTATGTGTACCCATAGCTGCGTTGAAAATTAAGTAAACTCACCTTAAATTCTAAGTTACAATCTTGGAGTATTTCCCATGTCTCATAATTGAATAATAATGAAGGTTGGTGAGTGGGTAAGATCCTCTGCATTTGCCTAAGTCCTCAGCTGAATTATGGGAAATGATTTTCACACTCCCTATTTTACAATTCACACTCCCTTTTTTGTCTTTATCCACATGAATTTACAATATTGTCCCTTTTTAATACACATTTTTCACACATCCAAGGGTAATATTGTAAATTGATGTGAATAAAGACAAAAAAGGGAGTGTGAATTGTAAAATGGGGGTGTGAAAATCATTTCCCCTGAATTATTTACGTAACTTGTTTACTTTTTTAAATGGATTGGTGGCGGAATTATTCGGGGGGTCAGACCCACTTGCATGTCTAGTTGCATGCATTGATTGCACAGTCGTAATTTTTGTCTGTATTTGTTTTGTCAGAGGAATTTAAAACAAATTTTAAAGCTTTTTTTTTTTTTTTTGCAACGAAAAGAGTACCGATTATACGGACTAATTTCTCCACTCCTTTTCACAACCATTTTCAGGTTGTACGCGCTTGAATGAGATAGCGTTTCAAGGATGAATTCCTGCCGAAGTGGCGAAGAGAGTTGATCATGTAACCATGGGAGGATAAGCCCACCAAGACGAATCGATTAACTATTGTGACAATGATACAATGTACCCCATTACGGCTCGATTCGGTGCGGGATTAGTTTTGAGTGGATAAAATAGCAGAATGTATAATTTATTGAGGGTGTACCAATATTGATGTAACATTTATGGATGAGAATTAAATAATACTCCGTTTAGAAGATTTTGGTAATAAGTGGGATAAAGTAGTACTCCGCTTGTTTTGTAATTGAAATGTAGGGATAAAGATAAATAAGATAAAATAGTACTCCGCTTGTTTTCGGTAATGTATGTGTCATGAACCAGCTATTATGCACCTCAATTAGCTAATCCCTGCATATTTTTCCATGCTTACAAGAGAGGTGAGCGCGTGGAGTGGCTCCAAAAACTTTTGGCAAGGAGAATAACTATGAAAATGTTGCTCTATTTCATGACTACAAAAATCAATATTTTTGTCTATAATCCAACAGTAGTCTCTCTCGTCAATCGTAGTCGTATACTGGTCATCCAACGAAAATCATGCCAAAAATTCAACTTATGAATTTTATGCGAAGTTCGGCGATTAAGGACCAATGAATCTTAATTAAAGCCAGAGTAAATATCTCAATATGGACTAGCTCCAAAAAAAAAATTGATAGCACCTGAGTAGTTTCAAACGTCGAAAACCTCAATTTTATCGGTTTGAAAAATTCGCTCGTTTTTGTTTTCGCAATTGATTTTTAAAAATATTTAATCGTTGAGAAACACATATCGGATCCGGTTCGCCAGCGACATTCTCTAAACAATACTACATATCTTTAGTAACTGGTTGTTTTGTCCGATTTCTTACATGCGCCTCTAATTATGACTTATATTCGGGCTAAAAAAAAACAATCAAACAAATTTTCAATAGCCCTAAAATAATTTTACTAATGACGTACGAAAGGTAGTCGAACTTGAGGTGAGAGGAATGAGATCATCACCAAAAAAAAGGATGCAGAAAAGAGATTCATTGAACGGGACCATAAAGAGTACTGGCCAACAGGCTACAGCTAGGGAACATTGAACATGGCAGCCATTGAATGGTAAAAAAATTGCTCCAATTGATTACTAGAGTCCCACTTATCAAAACCTGATCAAAAATTGTTTTGAGCCGAGGTTTCCTAAAAAATCATGGGCAATTAATCTATTGGCTGGCTATTGTCAAGGGTCTTGGTTTCACATTGATAATATTGAGGAAAATGCTAGTCTCAGCCCTTATAGTGGAGGATAATGCGTGAAAATTGCATCGATATCCAAAAAAGTATATTAATATCCATGAAAGGTGTATTGATATCAGAACTTGTTTGTCATTATATGCTAGTAATTATACTCTACTTAATGGGCGGATGTTAGCAAGACCTTAAATTACTATGATCAAGTACGTAGTACTACTTTCTTTGTCGATAATAATAAATGGGTTCACATATGGGTGGCTACTAATTAAAATCAGCCAAATATTGAAATTAATAAGTTCACAACCCTTTTTACAAGGGCAATGTTGGAATTTTATTTCAGAGTAGCAATCTTTATACCTGGGGAAAATTTCTCTTATGTCCCTTCGACTTTACGCGAAAGTTCACTTTGGTCCTTCATGTTTTAATTCGGACAAACTAAATCCTTTCATTTTTTAATTGGTTTCATTGTCAACATTGTCTAGACTTCCGTTAGCCATTGTGACGGAACTGATTATGCGGAACTAATTTCACCAAAAAAAAAAAAGGGCAGTGGTGGTTTGTGGCAATAGTGGTGGTTTTCTGATGGTCGTTTTGTGACTGTGGTGAATGGAGTTGACCGAAGAGAGAAATGGGGGAGAGAGGAAGAGAGAGAGGGAGTAGGAGGAGGGAAGAAAGAGGAGAGGAATGGCAATTTTACCCCTCAAAAGTGACGGGCAAATCTCTTTTTCCGTCCAAATCGCTAACGGAAGGTTAAACAGGGTTGACAATGAAACCAATTAAAAAATGCAAGATTTAGTTTGTCCGAATTGAAACATGAAGGACCAAACTGAACTTTCGTGTAAAGTCGAAGGGATATAAGAAAAAATTTCCATTTTTCTTGTGACCAATACACAATTCGGATACAATAGAACAAATCGTACGTTGGTTGATCTGTGAATAGCCATGATTATATATTAATTTTTAATGAACGATGCATAATAATCTTATTTTGAATGCTATTAAGAGAAATTCTAAAGAAATAAAATGGGGATCGAACAGAAGAAAAGTGGGAAAGCTAGGTGAAGAGAGGGAGGGACACATGTGAAAGTGATCGAAGATATAGGGGGGAAAAGAGAAAGGAAGGAAAACTAAAAAAATTATTCTCTTTCCTTGTTTGGCTCAAGTGAAAACAGTGAAGAAAATAACAAATAGAAAAATCAAGAAGCGTAATTTTTTTTTTCTTGTACAGTTTCTTCGAAATTTTCTTTTTAATAGTAGTTTTATCTCCATTTCCTTTTCCCAAGTTCCAAACAAGCCGTAGCCCGTAAGGCAAGAGTGATAATTAATGCTAAAATTGTTGGTGTCAAAATTCTAGTGCATAAAAAGCTTGTATTTTACATATGGTACGTACAACCGTACAAGCCTATTATGCACTAGAGTTTTGGCACTAACAAAAGCAATTTTATCCTTATCATTTTCCGTAAGTATCTATGGGAACGCAAAATAATTTTTAACCTTCAAAATACAAAAAAATAAAAATAAAAAAATACAGGTTTTACGCTAATTTTACAGTATCTAAGATTCTGCATATACTGGTAAAATATAATGTTGAATATAATGATAAAAGTAAACTTATGAATTTCCTGTGAAAGAATTGACGCAGACATAATAACCAAATTCAATGCTCCCCAGGATCAGATAGAAATCATAAAATGGTCAAATATAAGATTTTAAATTAGCCCACCATTTAGGAATTTTCAATAACCAGCTCAGCTAGCCATGCATCCACATGCAAATCGCGAAATGAGGTGGCTTCAAGAACAAACCGCTGCCGAAGAGAATTGATCATGCGATTTTGGGGTGGTAAGTCTATCTCTATTAGGCTAATTATTGGGTACCCTACAAATAAGAGATTGCCACCACACGATGTGTGTTATTCTTTATCTCCCAACCATCTAACAAAAGTTAATGGTAACTACCCACCAACTAATTTTTCAGTACGTAAATGGTTTAAAATACCATTTAAGAAATGCCACATTATATTCTGGGAGTGCTGAAAAATTACTATCCCATTGGTAGTCTTTTGTACATTGGCATGAAATTGTAGAGCTAGCGATGGCCAATTAATATTTTTTCCCGACGGTTAAGGGTGTTCGGGTCTCTTTACTTGCACATCAACTAATTCTCTCTCCGATCTGGTCAAAAGCATGCCATCCACGTCGGGATTAAAAGGATTTACAATAAATTACTTTATTTTGGTGTTACACCAAAATTTGAACCCTAATCAATTGTGTACGAAGCAAACTCACAAACCTACCGAATTAACTCTTGGGACTAGACTTAAAAAGAAAGGACAAGTCTAGAGAGAGTGTGTTTGGGCAGTGGGTTTCCCCACTCACATCCCACCGCTGCCCCCTTCCCTGCTATCCCCTCTCCTTTTTTCCCCTTCAATCTCTTCCTTCCTCCTTCCCTGTCAGTCTCCTACTATTACGTACTATCTCTCTCCTCTCTTTTTCTCTACAACCTTCATGGTTGCGGGTGGCTATCCTGTAGCGGGCGGTGAAGGCGTAGAGGAGGCGGTTCTTCAGCCACCCACCTCCACGAGTGGAGGTTGGGTCCGACATCGTTGCTAAGTGGCTTTTCTGTTTTGTTTTGTCATTTTTTATTTTTGGTTGTATTGTATTTCGGTCCTTTGTACTAGTTTTTATTATGAATATATATTTCTGTTTGCTCAGGAAAAAAAAACTTTGGGGTTAAATTTAAGCGATTACTAATTTGGACAGAAATATAGAATGCCATTAGCAGGATCATGTGCATTGTGCAGCTCTTGCCCCATAACGAGAAATGGGGAAAAACAAGCAAAACTAACCATTAAACTGTTGCTTGATTTCTTAATTTTACTCACACTCCTCGGACGATTTCTAGTACCAATTCAAAGCGTCCCGTCAAGACGGGTTAGAGCAAAAATCCATATGGACTGGCCTCGAAAGGAATTGACAATACCTGAGATGCTTTGAAAGCCGGTAGACGAATTTCATCGATTTGAAAACCCATTGGACTTTATAAATTGAAAATTCGTGCATTTTGTTTTCACAAGTAATTTTTAACACTCTATTTTCTAAATTTCTCTGTTGTGAAACTCAATCATATCGGATCCCGTTATATTCTCTAAACAGTAATATTTTTATTTATCACTGGGTATTTTATCCTGTTACTTTCGTGCACTTGACTAATCTCTAGACTAGACTCTTGAAAACTAATGATCACGAGAACCTTTAATGCCCTAAAATGATTTCACCGACTACGACCGGACTTTGACATATGCAGAATAGTCAATAGAATAGTCAATAGATAGACATAAAGGAGCGGGGACGAATTAGGAGTACTGGCTACATCAAGGAAACATTGAAAATGATACACTAATTAGGACCACACTGGCCAATTCATATGTACTCCTACTTTGTTTGTCAATAATAATAAATTGTTTCGCATATCGTTGGCTGCTAAAATCGAACGTGGTCTCCGCTGTCGCTATGGGTTTTAATGCCCTAAAATGATTTCACCGACTACGACCGGACTTTGACATATGCAGAATAGTCAATAGATAGACATAAAGGAGCGGGGACGAATTAGGAGTACTGGCTACATCAAGGAAACATTGAAAATGATACACTAATTAGGACCACACTGGCCAATTCATATGTACTCCTACTTTGT
>JAXBDA010004182.1:0-30252 GCA_036023075.1 Gaultheria prostrata | reverse complement strand
GTGGGGGGGGGGGGGGGGAAGAGAGAGAGAGAGAGAGAATTACAGGCGAAGCTTGCCATGAGGTTCCTGAATGGATCCATAAGGGAGATAATCTTCGATATTGGGCCTATCCAAGTCCAACTCAGAACTTGAGGAGTTTAGTTTACTCATTTTACGCCACCCTGTAGATTTCACCGCCGTCACCAGAGCAAACAAAGACAGTAGATTATAACAATGAGAAAAGCGTCCCTCCAACAGGAAATTTAAGCATATGATTTCTCAATCAATGGAAAAAGTGCTACTTTTGGACAACTTGTATCCCCGAAACTAGTGCAAATATGGATGCTACTCATCAGAATTTGGGAACAACACTCTCTCTCTGGCCTCTGCCGATGAAGATATATGTGAATAAATATGATTTTAAATAAACATAGACCTTAAACTATAAAGCACTGACACTCCTAAATCCTAACTACTTGTTGTATCTGTGCTGGACACTCCGAAGATACACAAGTGCACAATACGCTGGAGACACGCGAGGACACGAATAGGACACACCACGGGGAGTGTCCAACAAAATTAACTATTTTTAAGCAAGGGATACAGGCACACATCCATGTCTCGAATTGGACATGGAGGGGAAAATGATGGGATCAATTTACAAAATTCTAGTTTATTTCAAGGGTATGATATTTCAAAATTATAAGAAAAAAGTACGAACAAATGAATTATTTAAAAGGAAACAATAATAGTTGTAAAGATAGTATTAATTTTTGTTATATCCCGATGAAATATGTAAATAGGAATAAAACTAAATATCAATCTACATATCAAATGGAAGGGCCAAAAAATTAAAGGCAATCGAAAAGTAAAGGGATAATTTGGTCCAACCCGGAACAAGTTCTTCTCTTGGTCCAATATTGCCTAACCTATTTATTGTTTTTCCGACTTGCAACATAAGTGGGTTGAATTGTTATCATGTACTGACTATTAGCAAAAACCCCTTACATAATTAGCAGTTCAATTGTCCAACTTATACAACTTCTATCAAATACACGAATAACATACATGATGCAGATATACACAGGTGCAGGGCAAGCAATTGGTAGAAGCCTAGAAAGCAACATATCATGTTTGAGCATCCAAATTGAGCATAAAAAACAGCACACATTGATACAGACGAAGAGAGAGAGAGAGAGAGAGAGAGAGAGAGAGAGGGTACCTGCTCTATTTTGAGCTGGTTCTGATCGCGTAGGATATTATGGATAATATGAGGCGACGATTACAAAGAAAACCCTAGAATTTGATCATTGGCAACAGATTTGCTAATCGTACATTTTCCGGTTCGGTAGTTGGAGAAATGGGGCGAATGATCCCCTCACGCAAACCAAAGCGGAAAAGCTTTCTTCGCCTGTCCTTGTTAGAACAATGTTAAAAACATTTCCTTGCTGCACTTGTCCGACATGATTCCCGTGGACTCACAGCTAGCTTTGTGGTGGTGAGTGGTTTTGGTTAGGTATTAGAAGAACTAGGATGAGGCTGGAAAGAACTTATGAATCCTTCGAATTGCAGATCACCATTCAGGTGAATTCCCCAAACGTATTGCACCGCTGCGCATTCAAAAGGTTCGATTGATCTCTTGCTACTTCTTCGTCTTATGTTCACAGTGAGACCATCTATAACAGCCTCATTATGCATTTTACATTTTTCATTTTTGCATTATGACTATTTGGGAGACTATTTCCAAAATGCATTTTACACTGGCAATCCGAATTACTTAAGAGGCAGTTTGGCCACCAACTTTTTGTATTTTCTAATTCTACTTATTACATTTTGGGTGTTTGGGGGTTGTCCCCCAAAACACATTAGGGGAGAATGAGTTTTCTATTTTTCACTTTAAAGAATAGAAGTCAAAATAAGGTCATGAACTACTTTTTACATTCTCTACTCATATTCTTTACTTGCAAAATGCATTTTGCACATTTCTCTCAAACACTCCTCCCAAATTCAAAACACATTCTGACCATAATCCAAAAAGCCAAAAAAATTAAAAATGAAAAACTAAAAAGTAGGCTCACAAACACCCCCTTAGTGAACTACATTGTATACATTTGGTATTGAAGTCATGCACATTGTGTCCAAGTCATGCAATAAAAAACACTTCATTCAAATAGTAATACAGTAGTAAAAAATCTATTCACTCTATTCATTTGGGATTGTTCCAATTCCTGACTCGGCTTAAGTCAATTTTGAAGTCGATGTTGTGAGAGAATGACTTATCTCATAGAATGCAATAAGTCAGAATTTCGAACGAGGCTAATTAAACTAATAATTACATTCAAATATTAAATTTATCATTTGCTCCTAAAAATATGTATTCTTAAAAATTGCCCTATGCCAGGCCAGAGCCCGACCCAAACCCGAGGCCAAGCCCGTAGCTCAAAATGTTAGGGTCATGGAGTGGGGCTCGGCATAGATATTTGGACGTGGACGGGCTTGGCTTGAGCCCAAATTTTGACGGGAGTCAAGGGCTTCCCCGAGCTCGATAATTTATGGGCCTGGCCGGCTGGGACAAATTCACACCCCTCTGTCACAATATATGATTTATGGGCCCATATGTTTATGGGCCGATTGCTTGACCGTACCATCTGAATCCAATTCTAGAGTATATTCCACCTACTTTCACCAAATAAATAGAAATGCAAAGAGAGTAAAAAAAATGAGCCGAAAAAGAACAGGGAGTAATTTAAAATCAAATCAACACAATTAGGCTAGTGGTTCGTATTGTGGTGACTGCATGGTAATGAGAGAACTAACACTTTGAAATTATTTTGTAACCACCAATCATGCAATGCTACGCGGGCTGTTGTGGTTTGTATTGCGGTGAAATATTTTGTCCCGAGGATTATTGTATGAAAAACAAAAGGAGGAGGAAAACATTAGACCTATCCAAGTTAGGGTTGAGGAAAACATTGGCTTTTTGAATTAGTGGAATGAGGCCTTAATTTGATGTCCACCCATCTGCCATTTAAGCTGTCTTTTGGGCAATTTTTCAGAAAATGACTTTCACCCTATAAAAGTAATTTTTTGGGCCAATTTGACATCAACTTTAGCCTTTTCATTTCCTATACCATTCATGCCAACTTATTTTATGGTTCGGTTTTGTTTTGATACTTTCTCCATTCGGATTTGTTAGTCCGTTTTGAGAGTTCGTGTAATTTTTCAGAATGACCAAGTTTGCGGTCCACTCATATAATTCACGTATTGTTTTCTTATTATTATGTAAGTTTTCTATATTTCGTGTGCATATACTGCAAGATTGCTCATTTTCAAACAATAATTAAATTTTTGGGGAGGGAGAAATATGAGTAGGACCCAAAACAACCCCCACCCACCCAATTACTTTCAAAGCATGGGCCATGGCAAGGCATTATAATTAAGCATAAAAAATTCATACATTTTTTTAGAATTATTTGCAAGATACTCCATCCGTCCCTTTTTAAGTGTGTTACTTGGTAATTCCAACTATTTTTCTCTCACATCAACTTTTACAACTTCTATATCTACTTTCCATTACTTACCCTTATCAATATAATAATATCCACTAACTTTTTAAAAGGAATTTACTTTTAAGGGTAAAATAGGAAATGTACCCACTAACTTTTCAAAACACACACTTATTAAGGGACAACCCAAAATGAAAATGTACACACTATAAAAGGGACGGAGGGAGTATATAATATTAATGAGGGATTCTCGGCAATGGCTGGTGCATTTGATTCTTAAGTGGCCTATGTATGGGTTTTAAGCACTCATTAGAGCATCTCCATGATGAGATGAGTCCATGGCCCTTTTTTCGAAAAGCTTAAAGCGCTTAAAAACTTATTTTTAGCAACAATTGAAGCGTAATAGAATCCCACATAATGCGGTGTACACCAAATGGTGTACCCATAACAAGGTTCTTTCCTTTGTTGTGGAATAATGGGACAAGGGGTTGTTGTTGTCCATTCGGAGACAACATGGATGCTATCCGATCACAGTTGTTCGTAGTCGGCTATGAACGGCTCAGATCACATCTTGTCTAAACAAATCTTAACCGTTCGCTGCTGAACAGATCTGAGCCGTCCATGTTCGATCACGAACGGCCGTGATCGGCCCAGCATCCATGTTGTCCCTTCATCCCATGTTGCTGAACAATGCTGCAACCCAGTAAGGGCGAGTTTTCCATTTTTAGCACCAATTTCTAAAAGTCATTTTCCATAAAAGTGCTACAAATTAAGTTGCTAAAAATCAATTTTCTCTCACATACTCCTTTTACTAAAAACGAATTGCTAAAGTCACCTTGATACTTTTAACAAATGGAAGTTAGGAGTGCTTAAAATCATATTTTTAGTACAAAGAGGGGTACCACTTATACTTATCCCCGAACTTTGTATTCGTAATTTATTATATTCCACTTTGGAATCCAATTAAGAAAACAAGATGGGAAAACTACCAAAACCTCGTGCCTTGTCTGTCGTTATCATATTGTATCATACTTGAATGTTCATTCAAAGATGCTACAAGAGTAGCTAGTAATTAAGCTAGGGTGGAATACTTGAATACAATTGGAAAAATTGTATATGTCCGTACTGACTGTTTCCATGCTGTTATGCAGATAGCAAAAAGACATGATAACTATCATAGAGATAGCTTTTTGATTGACAATCTCACATTTGAGATCAATCGGCTTGTCTTTTGTAAGATCTCGAAAGTTCCAAGCAAAGAGGTTGAAAGAGCTCACTTCCTTGCAAAGCAAGCTCTTGTAGATTTTCTTTTCCATCCAGATACAGGGGACGGAGGCCAGCTTCCTCAGGACGCTTCCTGACTTTTGTTTTAGCGGTCTTTGTTAGATTTCGATCTGTACTCTTATTTGAAATTGTATTGCCCTGTATCCTGGTTTTATCTAATGATATTTCTCTCTTCCGGCAAAAAAAAAAATTGGAAAAATTGTAGTATGACAAACAGAACCCACGTTCACATTCGTATATGTACATACGAAAAAGGGTGAGCAAAAAGACATACGAATCAGGACCTTTCGTACTGTGGTAAAGTGAGGGAGGTGAGTAGGATCCAACCCAACCATCAACCATGTTACTTGAAAATTTGTCTAATGCCGAATGCTTGTAAATTACACATAAAAATTCACAACATAAAAAAGAGAATATATTTATAAGAAAAGATGGTGTGAAAATCATTACCCCATTCTTAATACCTCTTTTCAGATGTAATATGACTTGGGGTCGTTGTTGAGAAAATTAATGAGAATCTATTCTCAAGAAAACATAACGAGAAAAGTACTTCAGCTTTTCCCGAACATGAGGTAGACTGAGGCCGTCTGCCAGCCTCATTATGCATTTAACATTTTTCATTGATGTGTTTGTCTTTGGCTCATTTCTCGTTTTTGTTAATTACCTAGTTTGTCCAATAATTTTTGTTCTTCTTTTAAAGTTGTATTATTTTTTAATTAACAAATAAATTACTTCGTGAATAATTTTTTTTAATCATGTTGCACCAATTTTAAACTAGAATTAAGCTAGAGATACCTCATTAACCACATCATGGTTTCTTTTAAAGTCACAAAATGTGGGGGGCTTCAAGAACGGGGTGGGTGCTGTGCACCCCTCGGCCGTCCGATTGTGTTTTGGACGGTGCGGATGTGTTTTGATTTTTTACTAATAAAAGTAAATCAAAATTAAATTAAAATTGCCGAATGCATCCAAGCCATCCAAAACATGATCGGACGATCGATGAGTGCACAATACGGTGCATAGCACCTAGGTGCACAACACCCACCCCAAATCCGGCTTCAACCAAGTGTTTGATGTTTTTTTGAATTCAAAAGCTAGCAAATTCATGATGGAAACACAGAGAGAGATCAAACCAAATACCCAAATTCCAATCAATCTAAAAAATTTCACAAAAAAAAAAAAGAAAGAAAGAAAGAAATGAAATCAAGCTAAAAAATCTACCAATTGAAGATCAAACCTTATTTTACAAGAACATTATGCTAGATACAAAGGGAAATGTATCACATAAGAGTACAACATTATGAAATGTCTTGTTTCAAAATTCATCCCCTTGGGATTGAAATTTCATGTTTTTAAACTGAGCTCATTGGCAACCTTCCCCTGACTCGGACTACCGATACAAAAATCCGGCGACCGTTCTCTGCTCCGGTGATCACCATTCCCCTTAAACAAGTTCGCAACAATCGGCTTCCAATTTCCTCCCCACTGCCCCCAACTAATCATCTTCCCTCTCTTTGGCGCAGCGCTAGCACTAGCTGAACTCGCGGCCAGTCTCATTTGCTCAATCAGCGCCTCCATATTAACCTCTTTTGACAAAATCTCCTCCAACTGCTTCGTATCCATCACCAACTTCACCCTCCACACACCCTTCTGCGGCGGTGGCAATACTTCCATCGCCGCAGAAGTAGACATTCTAATTGGCTCTGCTTCATAAGCAGAGTCAACATTTTGCTTACCCACTTTTCGCGTTTCCACAAGAGGGAGGAGGTAGTAAAGCTGGCCGCCTTGAAGTAGCTCATGATCAAGTAATGCCGATGACATACGAGCTTTCGCGTAAACCCCGTGTCCCGGGTAGTCCTTGACGACTTCTTTGACAGATTTAGGACCTTCGAATTCGACGATATCGCCGGAATCCGTCATGACCCGGACAGAGTTGTGGCCTTCAGCTTCAGCACTGCCTTTTAGAGAACAGTTTCCCATTGTTTGATTTTCTACTTCTTGTAAAGTTGTTTGATTGATGATAAGCATATGATTGATGGGTTTTTGTTTATATATGTCTAGGAATCTTAATAAAATTCAAAGGGTCACGGATTTAGAGGGAGGAAGAAGACAAGGGGGGAGGTGGTATAGGGAGAAGACATTTTGTGTCCTGTATTTTTTTTGAAAATTTGAAAGTGGTGTGGTTAGATTAGACCGTTGGGTTGCGTCAATTAAGCAAAATTTGTTTTGATTTTATCCAAGGTAAATGAATAGAGAATACAAGGACGGTGTTGTAAGTGAATTTTTTTGCATTACTCGGATTCGGTTCAATGGATCGATTGATTCGGGAACCAGTTCGACTAACCACTACCAAGAGGCCTAATTAAAGTCGGGTAAAATTCATTATCCTAACATGTACAAGAATTGAAACTAAATTCGGGGGAGTCGAATTTCAGATCAAAGACTTCTTGATCGAGCCTCGGTTGTCATATGATTAACACTGCTTTTAAAGTAAATCAATAGCGTGTAATTGGCATTTTACGTGCGGCCCAATGTAGTAGCTTGTGATTAGGGGGTGGATTAAGACCCTGCTGGGTTCCTTGATGTGGGTATTTTGAAAACTGGAATGAGATTAAATTATGCATGTTCTTATGTCATCAGCTTCACTTGCTCCCAGAAATTAATCCAAAATCAATTTCAAGGAATCTTGTTGCCAAACAGTCATGATTGATTTTTGTAGACCCATGATTAGAATTTGCTATTAAAAATAGACAATGCCCCTGCTCATGATTAAGTTTATTGTCCGGGTAATTAAGAGCATCCCCAACAATAACTCCTCAAACAAGTTCATGAACAGTGCACATATCTATTATAGTTTGATATTTTTTGCATCAACACTCCAACAACACTTCATATTTTACTTACTTTCTATTAAAATATTACTATAATATTTAGTGTGTGTGTGTGTGTGTGTGAGAGAGAGAGAGAGAGAGAGAGAGAGAGAGAGAGAGAGAAAACATTAAAAAAATGTATGAGGAGTGAATACTGCCTCAACAAATGAGACAGTATTTGAGGAGACACTATTCATGGATCCTTTTTAGGGAGGCTTTTAGGGAGGCTGCTGTAAGTGGTTTTGGGAGTTTGACTTGGTAAAATAGGGTAGAGAGGGCATTTAGAGAGGCTGTAAGGGATGCCCTTAATACTCCACAATAAAAGATTTATAACTGAGAGTAGATACATGCTCTGAAAGGCAAACAAGACATTTTTTTAACTAATATTATTTAAGTGATAACCAAGTACTCGGGCAGTTTGCACATACTTTGACAAATACTGGGGAGCCGGCCGGCATCCTTTAAAGCTAGAGTACGAACTAATCCAAAGAAATTGATGATACTAAAAGAGGAAAGAAACTCGTAATTTCCAGGCTTTGATCACTAGAGCAACAACAAACAAGACATTTAATGAGCAACTCATCTAGGAAAAACAAAATTTCTTGCTGTTCAAAAAAAAAAATTAAGAAAAAATAAAAAGCTCCATAAAATAAGCCTTGGAAACTCTCATAACCCGAGAACTAGGTCAGGCTCAAGCAAGGTATACGCTCCCTTTTACTAGGCATAAGGTTTTAAGCAAGATTTCTTAGGCTTGTTAGAGAGGGATCCGGGATGGATATTGTGCAGTATTGCACGAATATTGGCATACTTGCTCGGAATCTCATGATACGGGTGTATGTGGGTATTGTATGAAGTGGGACACACATGATATGAGTGTGCAAATACTTTGTCCCCTAATTTTTTTTTTTGTTAAAATTTGATTTTGATGGAAGTCATATCCTAGATATCCTAGGTCACGTAATTATCCAGTAAGATTCATCACTATTGCTCTAATTCTCACTATGCACTCACGATCTAAATTGTCGCACTAACAAACCTCAATAATGTTGAAATTTTTTCAGAAGACGCTTTCACGCAGCTCTGTCTCCCTCTCTCATTCACGGTCTCACTCTCACACTTGATATACCATAATACCAAGAGCAATACATGCAAAGGATTACTATTTGGAGGCCATCCCAGGACAGTAGCCAGTAGGTAGGAACTAGCTAGGAAGGAACTCTCTACATCTAAACAATTTAGTCCTGGCCCACGCATTTGTTGCGCGGGATTGCCTTATTCACGGAGCAACCTAAAAAAGGTTGTTTACGGATGTCCCCTTTGGGGCTCCACCGGCACGTCATCATAATGATCTGAATCGGTTATTTTGTAGGGTCCGCAGAGTAGTGTGTTTAAGCAAAAAATCAGCTTGATCCGGCATCGATAGGTATGTCGGAAATTAAATTTTTGTGCAAAAAAACAAGGGTCTGGCACGGCACGACATGATTCAAAAAAGCACAGCACGACATGACACGATAAAAAAAGGCACGACACAACACAACAAAAAAGGCGCGGCACGACACGATTAAGTCAACGGACCAGCACGACATAATACAATTAATTAATTGGGACGACACGATTAATTAAATGGGCATGGCACGGCGCACACGAGTCACGCGATTAACTAAGAGGGCCGGCACGACACGATTAAGTAAGCAGGTCGGCACGGCACGACAAGATTAACTAAATGGGCCAGCACGGTACGACACGACCACTAAACGGCACAACACAAATAAAGAAATTCGGCACGGCACGATAAAAAATGGCACGACAAGATTAAAAACGGCACGCCACGGCGCGATTAAGTAAATGGGCCGACACGGCACGGCACGAAGCACGGTTGGCACGGAAGAAAAACGACATGGCATGGCACGCATGGCACGTTTGACACCTCTAGCCGAAAATAAGAGAACCCATGACGGGGACGAGATGATCGCAAGGAAGAGCCAAAAATCGCGATGCGGCAGAACATGTTGCGACATTGGAAGAAGAGGGAGCTGGTTCATGGGGAGAGAAATTGAAGGGTGCTACCGTGCTACTGCCCTTGTTTGTAGGACTATCAAAGTCCATCTCTTCCTTTTCTTTCTTTGTGACAGCGGAAAAGCAAAAGGATATAGGAGTAATAAAAGAAAAGAGTTTTAGACAGGGAGGTGCTTATGAGAAAAACATTTTTACGGCTCCTCTTAAAAGGTGCAGTTTACAGAAGCCCCAAAATGGGCTCACCAATACCTCTACTCAACGATCTGAAACGGTTATTTTGTAGGGCCTGCAGAGTAGTATGCATATGCAAAAAATTAGCTTGACCCGGTATCGATAGGTATGTCAAAAATTGAAGTTCTGAAATGATCCAGGCTCTTATTTTTTTGTACCAAAATTTAATTTTCTTCTAAAAGGGGAGTTGTTGGTCCGCCTGCAGCAGCTGGCCGACGAAAAACAAAGGGATTATTGTCCAATCGTGCCTCGAGAGGAGGAGGCTGTTCGTTGTAAGTACTGGAGGTAATAGCCCTTCTTCGAGCTGAATTTCTATCGCTAGTTGAGCTTCGAGTGTGGTATTCGTTGGGAGTTGATAACCCTGCTTCGAGTTCAACTTCACCGCTAGTTGCTTGTTCGGAGGGATGCACCGGTTCCAGATGAAACCGAGTTGATAACCCTGCTTCGAGTTCAACTTCACCGCTAGTTGCTTGTTCGAGGGGATGCACCGGTTTTAGACAAAATCGGATCCCGGCTATGACAATACAAGCAATTATGACTAGCCACGAGTATGGTGAAGGGAGCCCAAATAGACGCAATGTTGGATTCAGACTCGCGGTAAGAAGAAACTCTAGAGCGCCAAAACTCGTACATGATTGGATGCAGAAGAGAGCGCAGAGACAGTAAAAGGCGAGAAAGAGGAAAGTGAGAATGCAAGCAACCGATTTCTCAGGGAAGTAATAGAGACAGATGTTACCCAAGACCACGAGCACAAAGCCGATAGTTTTCCCGGCACATTCGTATCCGCGGAAGAAACGATTTGTTGCTGGATAAAAATAAAACTTGAAAAGCACCAAGTTACTAGAGATCCATAAAAGCGTAGGTATCGAAATCAAGAAGATGAAGACGATTAACTAATTGAGTCGGTACGGCACGACACGATTAGCTAAATGGGCCAGCACGGCACGACACGACACGGATAAAGAAATTCGGTACTGCACAACACGATAAAAAATGGCACGACATGATTAAAAACGACACGCCACGGCGCGATTAAGTAAATGGACCGACACGGCACGACACACACGACACGTTTGACACCTCTAGCCGAAAATCAGAGAACCCATGACGGTGACGAGATGATCGCAAGGCAGAGCCAGAAATCGCGATGCGGCAGAACATGTTGTAACATTGGAAGAAGAGGGAGCTGGTTCAAGGGGAGAGAAATTGAAGGGTGCTACCATGCTACTGCCCTTGTTTGTAGTATAAAAAAAGGTACAAGTGTTCTAGGATTAATTATTTCTAATACCCAAAAGTTTGATACGCATTTTCATAGGTTAATCATCCATCAATATACTTCATACCCAAAAATCACACACTTTCATCGATTAATTGGTCATCATTATGCTTAATACAAAAATAGGTCATTATCACTAGTTCTTTTATATTTGAAATTCCCGACCTAGCTTCCATTACAAAACCCAGCCCCCATATTTCCACGTGGCATTGTGGCAATAAGCTTGGATGGATGACACAGCAGACATAACATACACCACTAATTAAATTCATTTTGGGTCTTGCGAACGGATGCACCATTGCATCCGTTAAGTGTACTTTAAAGTAGAAATGAAACTCACAAGTGTATTTTTTTGTAACCTTAATGTTGCACCCGTTAGCATTTCCCATTCATTTTTTTGTTTCTTGTTACAAAAATTGGCACGACATTGCAATACACCACATTATTAGTTATGGATTTTGATTTTCACACCCCTTTTTTTATAAATATATTTTAATTTTTGTCTTTTAGTGACAAATTAAACATAAAAATGCACCACAAAGCAAGAAGTGAGTGCATCAAGATAATGGGGTGTGAAATTAAATCGTACTTTCATTACTTATTCATTTCATGATCAAGTGCAAGTATTCTTTGTGCACTCTCCCTAATTCTAATACCCTCAAAGCACCAATTAAGAGTGCAAACGAGTAGAGGAGCCAATCAAACTTTATAATGTTTGAGCCAAAACTTGCTCGACTTTAACGAGCCAAATTTGATTCATCGATTAAACGAGCTTGTATAAACGAACAGAGCATATACAACCGAGTCAAGCTCTGGAGTGTTGACTTTCTTAGCTCAGCCTTTCCAAGTAGACCCTCGAGATGCTCGCAAACAGTTTGGTTTGTTTGCAGCCAATTATACGAACCAAATAAACCTCCAAAACTTTGCTGGGACCAATTCCTTGGTACTCTTGCAACAAAATTACAAGAAACACCTAGAAAATCTGCGACGTGGTATTCTATCATCCATGACTAAAATTTGGACAAGTCTCACATGTCAAAACAAAATGGTCCATTAGTTGTATAAACCAACGCCACAATAATATCAGACTTCAGGATAAGAAATAAAACTTCATTAAAGATAATAATCCTCACCATCACAACCACACAATTCCTCATTCAAGTTTTTAAAGCCTCCATTCTTCCCACCAAATATCCAAAACAATTTAGACACAGAAAAATAATGGGGTGTGCCTCATCAAAACGAATTGATGTAGCCGTAGACGTTTACCGTCCACCGCCGTCAAGTTTCGCGGTATTCGACATCAACGCCATCCAGGAGCCATGGGTTATGGTGGACGATACACAGGAGCAACACGATGGGAAAACCCAGCACGTGCCTGACCCAATTCTCGAGAAGCTCAACAAGCTCGAATCCGACGGTCCACAATCGTGGGATGAAGTCAGTAAGGCTTTGGAGGACCTCAAGCCCACCTTAAACGATCCTACGCCTCCCACACCGAATCCCGACCCCGTATCCTCCCCCGTTAACGGTCCGGCGCAAGTTAGCGCCGTGGTGGACAAACAATCGTCGCAAGCCCCACGTAAGAACAACTCTTTTCGCACGCTGGAAGAACTCGACACCAAACTCACTTTCAAACCCACTGAGTTAAAGAAAAGCGAGTCGGCTCGGACTGAGTTTAGGAAAAACGACCGAGTCAATGCCGAGTTGAGGAAGACCCACTCGGTGAATCCCGCGTCACGAACTGGGTCGGCTCCGGTATCGGTCGAGTCCGGGGTGATTAAACCGGTGAGAGAGAATATCTTCGTGTTGAAAGACAGGTTAGAGAGAGAGAAGGAAGGGAAGGGCCCACCGGTGAAGTGGGACCCACTGAGGGACTACCCGGAGAAGTGCCCCCCGGGTGGGGCCGACAGGGTGGTTTTGTACACGACGTCGTTGGGAGGGGTGCGCAGGACGTACGAGGACTCCAACCGAGTCAGGGCGATTCTGGAGACTCACCGAGTTGTGTTCGACGAGCGAGACGTGGCGCTCCACGGCGGGTTCTTGAGCGAGTTGAGGGAGTTGTTGGCGGGGGAAGAGACGGTGGGGGTGCCGAGGTTGTTCGTGAAGGGGAGGTATGTAGGGGGAGCGGAGGAGGTGGTGGGTTTGAACGAGACGGGTCGACTCGGGAGGTTGATGAGTTGGGCTAGGGTGGAGAGAGGGGTGGTGGGTTGTGGGGGGTGTGGTGGGGCCAGGTTTGTGCCGTGTTTGGAGTGTGGTGGAAGTTGTAAGGTGGTTGTCGGGGATCGGAAGGAGAAAGAGAGGTGCCCTGAGTGTAATGAGAATGGGTTGATGCTTTGTCCTGCTTGTCACTGATGGTGGGTTTTTACTGGGGTATTTTCGGTATTTTGGAGCAACGGGGTTATACCCGATCGTTACCTCCAAGGTCCCGGAATTAGTTAGGTTATTTCTTTCCCTCAAATATATCACCATACCATTAATGATGTTTTTACTCAAACTTATGCTGGAATTTGGATTTGCCCATTAGATTGCTTTATACCAAATAAAGCTTTTAATCAAAATTTTACTCAAATTTGAGTAAAAGTATGAACAAGTGTTGGAGATGCTCTAAGGAGCCCGAGAGCATCTCCAATCCACCATCCATGTCTCTACATTTTCCCTTCAAATCTATTTTTTTGAATTATATATTTCACCTTTTAACCTTTATTTTACATTTATGAGCATGAATAGTAACACGAAGTGTCCCATTAACCCTCCAAAGTAAATATGGTTAAATACACCTTTTTTCCTCCCAATATAAAGGGTGTCCTCCAAATATAGACTGTTTCCCTCCCAATAAAGGGTATCCTAGCCTCCAAATATAGAGGGTGGAGGAGTCCGGCGTTCGATTTTGAAGCGTTGATGGAACACTTTGAGTCACTATTCATTTGTATAAAAGTGAAATAAAGAGAGAAAAAGGTGAAATAGAAGATGAGTTAGAGTTGCTGTTTCCTCTATATTTGAAGAAATAGATGGTGGATTGAGAACTCGGCTCGAGGAACAACCAAGCCCAAGTGGATTTTCCATTTGATTTTATGAAAAATTTCATAAAATTAGGGGATTGATAAAATTATTTTGTGTACGGGGAGTGGGCCGAAAGTGGAGCTTGAGTTATGTTTTGGGCTTTTGAACACGGTCCATGTTTGCGTTTAATTGGGCTGTCTTTCCGCTTCGGTGGTGGGCCGTTTTCCGTAGTGTCTTGTGGTGAATGAGAGAGGAAAAAACAGACTATAAAATCTCACTTGAGTGGCATTGTTTGGTTTGGTCTAAAAGAATAAATTCTCAGAAATAAATTGGCAAAATTAAAAAATCACTTTCACATGAACTTTTTAGATCCTCAAAACACATTTATATACCACCCTTCTACGAAATTTATTTTGCACCTTAATGCCCAAACACATTTAGAGATGTTGGTTCTATTAAAATCCATAATCTGCAATATAGAATTATAATCTAAACAAGTGGCTCCCAAATTCGCCTAATCATACTCATGTCATTCCATTTCCTTTTTTTCTCTCTCTTTTTTCTTCTCATTTACAAATCTTTGATTATCGTTGCTATTGCATGTTTACCTTTCCACTTACGGCTCAGTTTCCCGCGTAAGATTACTGAATTAATCCAAACACCGAAATGACAGTACTCTATAGATATCAAATTCCTAGGAACTTGATTCCCAGTAATCATATTCCTATTCTTACCCAGGAAAATTCTTAGGAATTTGATTCCCGGTAATCATATTCCTAATCCTACTCAAAATTCCAGTCATTCAAGCATAGCCTAAAAGGTCAAAGTGTGTAGGAGTCCTCTCTCTACCATTTTTTGTTTAATGAACTGTTGGGCCTTATTTAGATTAAGGAGTAACCGCCCATGGATTCCACAAATAAAGAGAAATAGGTCAAAAACGTAATCAATGTAAATTGCAACATAATTTCCCTATGTTTGAAATACAACTATTAGAAAAATGGAAGTATGATTCTATAGAATATATTGACAGTGATGTAGTTAATTATTGACACTTTCCATGGAATTGCGCATATCTCACACTTTGTAAGATTATATATCTAATGAGTTAAATTCAAGCATAAAACTTTGAACTTTGAATCGTACAACGGGTATGTGATTTTCTTGAATATGATCGTATCAGATGCTCGTATTCTATTTCACAAACTGCGCCAAGACAATTTTTAATAGTAAAGTCCAAATAAGATGATGTAATGAGAGTCCTTAATTTTATCATAATTGTGAGCTCAACAAATGCTTATAATTAGAAGTAAAAAGAAGATGAGGGAATCCAAATCATTTTCAATAATAAAATAAAAAGATACAGTTTAACCTAATTGTGGAATAAGAGCATTTCATCTTCTTAGAATTTAACACCAACTAAGCATAGAATAGAGATGGAATTCAAATCAAATTTTTATAGCTCTAGTCTAGAAGATTCAGAGTCGGCCATGAGCTAAAACTCGAGTTGCGGCCGTTTTAGGCTCCTGAAACTTTAAAAATTTTAGGCCCTCTTCTTTAGTACCCCTTAGTCCAACTAAAGAAAAAAAATTCATCTTTAATCTAAACTTTAGGCCTCCGAAAAATCAGGAGACTGGCATTGAGAAGATCAATTTTGCGTCGTGGGATCTGTCTGTGAACACGGACGGATACAATGTAGGACTTGATGAATTAAATTATTCTTATTGGATGCTAATTGGAGCCTTTTGATGTAGGAAGATTGTGTTCTTAAAATCAGGTGACTTTTAAATGGAGTATTGCTATTATAGTTGATTAATTTCTAATTAGATTCTTAGGTACTTAATTGACTAAACCCTTTTGGTTACAAACTTTGATTGAAAAATATTCTTGATTGTATAAATATAATGGTATCCTATAGTATAAATTAATGTAATAAAGTAGCTACTTAATTTGAATTCGTCAATGTGGATTTGTATACGGTGTGTGCTTTAGGTTACAAAATGATGAATTTGGGACCACAAGGGTCGACAGGTCGTGCCGAGCCGATCGGAATTATTTGAACGTGTTTTAGACGACACACATTTTTATTTTAACTAGATATTTTTCTTTTCAATACTACAACAATACTTTTCATTGTAAGTATCATCTTACTTTCTCTCTCATTGTTTCCTTTTCTTCTGTTTTTTATTTTTTTTTCCTCCCTTCAAGAGAACAAAGGGAGCGTGACAAATCATGAAGGAAAATTGATTAATGAGTTTCCTGTTTGGTGAAAGCTCTAATTTTAGCAACTTACTTTTAGCAAAAGAGTATGTGACAGAAAATTAATTTTTATCAACTTAGTTTTGGTTTTTAATAACTTAGTTTTTATGAAAAATTAGCTTTTAGCAAATGGGAAACTCGACCAGATCTGATCCCTCTCATAACAAGGCCTCAGCAAATCCAAAGAGGCACGGTACTAACATGGGACTGTTCTACTGTGGTGCTGGAAGACTGATCAATTTCCTTGTTCAAAAAGTCTAAGAAAAACAATTTTAAGAAGTAACGTGGAACACAATTGTATCTAGCTTGGATGTATATATGTGATCTCATGTGCATCCAATGATTTTGGATAAAGGTGTGCCCGGAATTGTGTTTTAAAATTGTATCTGTATTAGAGCATGTCTCTATTGGCATAGATTTAGGTAACATAGAGAACCAAACCCAGAAGTCCAGCCTGCAACAGAATAGGAATCCAGTTCGTTATTATTCATTTGCTACAGAACTTCGCCATTGTGAGCGAAGAACTGTTCACAAGCAACCCCTTTTTTATTGTTTTTTATTTTACATGCACCACTTTCTTCCTCTCTCCTCTCTCTCCGCCTTTTCTCTCTGACATATGGGTATAATTAGGGGTGCCCAATGGGTCAATCGATCCACCCATTCCGACCAAACTGAATTGTCTGTGAACCCATCCGAGATATATTACAGATGGATGTGGATCATTATTTTCTAGTTTTGGCAGATTTGGTTCAGGTTCGATCCGCCCAATTGGCAACTGAATCGTACATTACTCATAGACGGTTGCGGATGGAGAATACGACGATCCACGACGAGTGAATATGTTTGGGAACCGACCCAACCCGCCCAAAACTGATTCACCGACAGACCTAGTATAATTATAAAAAGATAATAATATTTTTTAAAAAAGTAAAATTGATAGCATTGTTGGAGTATTGACAGATATGTGAGTAGCTAAAATGAAAAATTGTGTATTGTTCACTAGCATTTTGGGAGAAGTGCCGGTGCACTTGCTCTCTTTTGCTTCATTCTTGGTTGGCTAGAATACCTAGGAGGCTTGTTTAGCTAGCCTGCTGCAGCTTGGACATGTTCTTAAAAGTATTAAGAAACTACCGCAAAAACAGTTACGCACTGAAAAGAGCAATCTATGGAAGGGAGGCATCTCTCTCCCCATTGACTTCATGCATCTATATAGTAGGCTGTTTAACAGCTATTCAGAATTCTTTGATCCATGGCAAATGTTTAAAAATAGTTGGGCGGACACTCCAACCAAAAACTTGATCGTTTTAAGTTTACCAACTGTTTGATTAGTTTCCTCACTGAGAAAAAAAAACAAACCCAAAATAGTTTTCTCAGTCTTTCTTCCATTCCTTCTATCTCTCTCTCCATATCTGTCTGTCAAATCAGCCCTTTTGAGAGAGAGAGAGAGATATGTCAGCTATTACTGGTACTGGCTTCTCTCCTGGTTTGGTGTTGAAGAACAAAGAGTCATCATGCAGCAATGGAGTTTCTGTGGTTCAATTCAATGGGATTAGAGCAGTGGACAACAAGCAAGTGGGTGCATCTGGGTGTAAGACAAATGGGTTAATTTCTACTTCAGGTATTAAGTTGACCTTCTTTGCACTTTCGGTTTTTGATGTACTCGAATGCTATATATTGATGTACTTGAATGGTATACCCGTTGAGAAATCGGTCAAACCAACAAATACACTAACTTGCAGAGAACAATCAATAAAAGAAACAAAGAACGAAAGACACGGGGATTTTTATGTGGACTATGCAGTTGAGTACATCCATCCACGGCTGGCAAGCCCAACAACATCCATGCTAGACACACAACGTAGAATGAGTGTGTTCACAATCACGCGAAAAAGAAAGCTGCAATTTGTTCAATCTTGAGATTTTCAATATAATAGGTGAAAAGCAACAGAAAATCTCTAGAAGAAAAACGTTTTTGCCCAACCTACTGGATAGTCTTAATTCAGATCTAAAGTCTTAAGACTAACATCATTGTCTTAAGACTAATCAAACCTAAATCAAAGGAAATATGAAGTTACAAAATAACCAAAAAAAAAATGGAACATATGAGTCAACCTCAAATCTGAAAACTAGAAAGGTAAAACAATGTTGAAAACAACAACGGCTAGAATAAATTTATTTCGACCAAGCACACAAGTACTATTTTTTTAGTAATGGCAAAATTTGTAATTCGAGGCCCAGCAGAATGAAAGTGGCCCGAAGAGTGCCTTAGGTCATGGCATATGCGCGAGTCTTGTTCGTTGGGCTTACCGATCATGGGCATTTCGAAACTTATCCGCCCAGATCAGACCGTGCCTTCACTATTGCTTTGTCACTCGAGGATCCACCTGTTTCAAGTAGTGGGCATTGTAGCAGGTCTGCAAGACTGCATCAAGTTCTTTGTAACTTTTAATCCAACATTCCTGCGTTTATCAGTATCGTTTTCCTTTTTCTCTTAGGGGGGGTGAATAGCAAAAGAATCCCTCTAGTCATGTTGTTGCAAATGAATCTTGAACTCTGTTTAAGATTAAGTTCCATTAATGCTGGTTGTAATTTAAGGTACCTGTAGGTATCTTGTATGTCAATCTCCTATAATGCATCTGGTAAAGTATTTAAGCTTCCAATGAGAGATTCGAAATGTTCATTTGATTCCCAGTAAGTTGAGATAGGATGTTATAATTTGACTACAACTTTCACTCTCTCAGGCTCAAAGTTCAGAAGAATCAAGGCCATGTCCTCTCCTACTGTTTCAGCTCCCAAACGAGAAACGGATCCCAAGAAAAGGATTGTCATAACCGGAATGGGCGTTGTTTCAGTCTTCGGCAATGACATCGATACATTTTACAATAAGCTTCTTGAGGGTGAAAGTGGTATCAGTCTTATTGACAAGTTTGACGCGTCAAGCTTTTCTGTTCGATTTGCTGGTCAGATTCGCAATTTCTCCTCCGAAGGCTACATTGATGGAAAGAATGATCGTCGACTCGATGACTGCTGGAGGTACTGTTTGGTTGCTGGCAAGAAAGCTCTTGCTGATGCCAAGCTTGGTCCGGAAGTCCTTGAAACTGTAAATCCCATTCCCCAATCCAAATACTTCCCATACTGTCTTTCACCAATCCAAGTTCAGATACTTAAGGTAGTGTTTGGTTCGCTAAAATGATTTCGAGAAGGAATGGTGTGGTGATTCTTTGGCATTCCAAAGGAATAGCCTGTCAACCAAAATGTTAAGTAGTGCTCCGAACCTTCTATCATTTTGTAGCGAACCAAACATTGAAATGAGTATTCTGAGGGAATGGTCATTCCATTCCAATTTCACTCCGGCTAACCAAGAACTGCCTAAGTTTCTCACCTGTGTGTTGCAGATGGACAAAACAAGAATAGGAGTTCTGGTCGGAACAGGCATGGGAGGCTTGACGGCATTCAGCAGTGGAGTCGAGGCACTTATCTCAATTGGACATAAAAAGATATCTCCATTTTTCATTCCGTATACCATCACCAACATGGGTTCAGCATTGTTAGCTATAGATACCGGCTTAATGGGACCCAATTACTCCATTTCAACTGCTTGTGCAACTGCAAACTACTGCTTTTGTTCAGCTGCAAGTCACATCAGGAGAGGTGAAGCTGATATCATTGTAGCTGGTGGGACGGAGGCTGGAGTCAACCCTATTGGGGTTGGTGGATTTATTGCTTGCCGGGCTTTGTCACATAGGAACAGCGAACCCCATAAAGCTTCAAGGCCATGGGATAAAGATCGTGATGGTTTTGTCCTTGGAGAAGGCTCTGGTGTGCTGGTAATCAGTAGCCCATCAGACTCTGTCATTTGATTCTTAGAGTTCCGTTGGATGGTGAAAAATGATGAGAAAAATAATTGAGGTTTCTCATCGAATCTTACCATCGTTTGGTGAGATACAGTGAGAAACAAAACTATACCAATTAAAAATTCACATCTTCTCTTCATAACCATTTCTCACCATTGGTACTTTTTTTTTTTTTTAAATTCAATCAAACAAGGATTAAGATTCTCCTTCATTTCTTTTCTCACATTTTTGCACCACCCAAAGGCAGTTGTAAGTTCCGGTAACACAGACTCTGGCCTAAGTAGTGTTTGGTTCATTGGAACGATTATGGGCCGAATAGTGTTAATACATTTTTTGCTTAGCAAAAAAATAATTATGGGACGAATAGAAATGACTACTTGGCCGCCTAATGGTAGGAGTCATATGACTCTGGCGTCCTTCAACCTATACAAAATACCCATGTCAAACACTCGACACTTGGATAAGGATATGAGGTCCGTGTCCTACTCTATTAGTTGGAGATTCACCTGGAAACTTGAAATTTTTTGTGTATACCCAATACCTGTGCCCTTGAGTTGGAAATTAGATGAATGCATTTAACAGAGTATGACCCTTCACCTGGATTGGTCAATGATGATTACATGTGTTACCTCGTTTTTAGAATACCAAATGTTTAAATGAGCATTTCAAAGGAACAGCCATTCCTTTTCAACTTCATTCTGGTGAACCTAAACACTACCTTAAAGGAACAGCCATTCATCATCTTTAGGGACATTGCATCTCAAATGCTTACAAGTATTAATTTTGCTTGAGAAAAGGTAATGGAGAGCTTAGAGCACGCTACGAAAAGGGGAGCCAATATAATTGCAGAGTACTTGGGAGGTGCTGTCACATGTGATGCTTATCACATGACTGATCCTCGGAAAGACGGCCTCGGAGTTTCATCTTGTATAATAAAAGCTTTGGAAGAAGCTGGAGTTTCCCCTGAGGAGGTAAACGTTCTGCATTAAAATACCTTGACACAAAGGTACGCGTATTTCTCAGTACAATGTCACATATAGTAGGTTCTGATGCAAACATTATGAATTCAATGAATCACAGGTAAACTATATGAATGCTCATGCAACGTCAACTCTCGTTGGGGATCTGGCAGAGATCAATGCCATCAAGCAGGTCTTTAAAAACACATCTGAGATGAAAATGAATGGGACCAAGGTAAGAAACCTATATCCAACTCCCATACAGGCGTTATAAAAACTGCACTTGAACACAAGGGCAACTCCACCATTGTACCAGCGAGATCAAGCGACCTCGCTGAGTTCAAAAAATGCACCTAAAAAAAATAAAATTTAGATATCTATTAAATTTTAGTAGTCAACGCTGGGTTACTCGCGCGAGGTTAAAATAAATGTTTCCAACTAACTTTGAACCAAATTGTTGTAACCCAACAAAACAAAATAAGCCTAGCCCAATTACGAGAGCCCAATATCTAGTACACATTTAAGGATAGTGGTTGCTTGGCATTTGCTTCAATGCGGAAACCCTAAAAAAATTAAAGGGAATTAGACAGCTTCTTTTCTCGCTCTGTGTCGGCAAAAAAAAAACTCAAAAGAAGAAGAAATCAAAATCAGTGAATCAGTGGGATGTTGGAGTCTCTTACTCTCCTTTTTTCTAACGATGTAATGTGTATGTATATATCCTTTTGTCTAGTCGTAGTTTTTGTTCTTTTGCATACAACTTTTCATCATAGATACGCTATGTATTTTTGTCAGCGCTAGATGAAAATCCTGGAGCCGCCTCTGCTTAAACAATAAACTATATATCATTTGCAATCATACATAACTGTTGTTATATCTTTTGTTGTCTGAATAAGAAATTTCATGCTCTATTATGCTATGCATATTGAGGGCAAAAGGTGATTTGAATTAAGCGATCATCCAATTCAGAGTTGTTACTGCCTTTATCATGTTTTATTTGTCGAAGTACCCAGCCAAAATGATCAAATCTCGATCTAAATTTAATGAATTGGAATCTTTGTTAACGTATGACAGGCCGAATCATACTGATACTATGAAAGTTATAGCTGCCTCGTTTCGTTGTTTCCAGTCTATGACAGGGCATGCGCTTGGAGCTGCAGGTGGATTGGAAGCCATTGCAACCATAAAAGCTATCAACACTGGCTGGCTGCATCCAACCATTAATCAATGCGTACTGCACCAAAAGCCCATTCCTTCAATTTCTCCAATTATGCTAAAGTTTGTCAATTTATTCAAATTTTTTACGCACTTCATGTCCTTACGGTTCTCTAATTTTGCAGGACTTGGAGTCTGCTGTCACAATAGACACTGTTCCAAACGTTAAGAAAAAGCATGAAGTCCATGTTGGTATGTGTTCTGGACCCTTTCTCGGGAAATTATGAAACCGCAGAAGCAGATTGCTTAATCCACATCTGTGTTTTATTGGTTAAACACCCAAAAACCTTATGTGCTTTTCTTACATTTTTGGCTATGTTGGCAACCTTTACTAATCGAACATTTGAAAAAAAAATTTAAATCCAAATTCCACATATATCAACATCGCTTATCAAGAAATTAACATTTCAATCAGTAATCGAATTTCCCTATTTCATGCAGGAATCTCCAACTCATTCGGCTTTGGTGGACATAATTCAGTGGTGGTTTTCGCTCCCTTCAAGCCCTAGATGAAGCTTAGAAAGATAGATTTTGGTATCATTTTAAATGTCCAGAGCATACTACAGAAAATTTGAGTTTCAGAATCATTCATGCTGTAATGAGCTACTTCCGCGATTTCGCCATTTGCTTCTCAGACCCATAAACTGTTTGATGAGACCTAATTCATTATCTCCAAATGCATAAAAACTGTCTTTCCTTTTCCTTGATTGTTCTTGTCTTTACTGTTTTGCAATCACCTGAAGCCTTGATTTGAAAACCCACTAGAATTCTAAGTTTGCTTTGCTGACTTAATTTCTTCACTGCACATGGCTAGATAGTTAATCGGACCATTATAAATTACTCTGTTTCTAGTAGAAATCTCGTGCTATGCACGGCATGAGAGGCTGTAATTATATCTTGTAATAATTGAAACAAATTTGGAATAAGCAATGTTAGGTACCCAGAAAATTTACCCCCAAAATGAAATCTGTAGTTCAAAAATTTTCGAAGTAATTTTTCGGGGTATTTCGCATTTTCCATTTGGAATTGAAAATTTGCTGATTGACTATTTCGTTCTTTTATCTTTAGATCTTTCCAAAATCATAATACCTACAGTTTACTTATAATTTTTTGTGCATTTGTCAACGCGGAGTACCGACACACTTTCAGCTTGAAAATTGGCGTTCTTGACAAAGGAAGGGAATAGTAACAAGAGAGATTCTTGTAGTTGGCCACTCTTTCTTTCCTCCGTCTAACAGCTTGTTTGGTTAAGGAGAAAAAAGAGGGAGTGAGAAGAGAAAGAGAGACAAATTTGAAGAAAATTATAAAAATTGTGGATAAGAAATCCAGACTGGGCCAAACAGCGAAATGAACGCGTTGTTCAGATGAACCTTGCTATTTGCACATATTGGAGAGTACCGACTATGTTTAGATGGTCTTGGAGACATACTTGTGGGTCCCAAACAAACGATCCAAGCTGTTCAATCATCTCAAAATCAAATTCTGAGGGGCCCTATGCGAGAATCAATACAATCAAACGGATCTAAGTGCTCGATCCAAAATCATCTCATTTCCTTCACAATTTTTTTGAAGTAAATAGGGTGATTTTGGATCGAGCACTTAGGCCCGTCCGATTGCATTGATTCCCGCGGAAGCCCCTCGGAATTTGATTTTGAGATGATTGAACGGCTCAGATTGTTTGTTTGGGACCCACGAATGGGTCCCCAAGACCATCTGTACATAGTTTGTACAAGGGGGGTCTGTCCCCATAGATTTACCGCAAAATAAGTATTAGTCTTACCAATCATATCTCTCTCTCTCTCTCACTTATACGTAAACTAGTTTCAAGGCCTCGTGCCTAGCACGAATTTTATGCCCGTGTATTTTAATTCAGATTTTGCAAAGCAACAAACTCTAGGTTCAAGGCCTCGTGCCCAGCACGATTTTTATGCCCGTGTATTTTTATGAGTCCGTAATTAACCAAACACCCAATTTCAAAACTCCCTCTTTTATAAGTCAAAACAAACTCTAGGGACTCAAATGCATAAGCAACAAACTCTAGGGACTCATAAGTCAAACAAATTCTAGGGACTCAAATGCGTAAGCAACAAACTCTAGGGACTCAAATGCGCAAATCAACAAACTCTAGGGACTCAAATGCGTATTTAGCAATTAAAACCCAAAGACCAAAATGGCATATGTTTTGGCAAGAATTACAAGATAACCAAAAGGCCAAATTTCAATCGGAGGGTAAAATCGGTAAAATGTGGCAAATAACCAAACAACTCAAAATTGAACTCCCTCTTTTATAAGTCTCCCAGGGGAGGATACTACAAAATGGACAGTAATGGCCAGTAAAAGTTACAACAGTTTATTTTGTCTTCAACAATAGTGTTCGATCATAGTTAATTTTTCAAAGGTCATACATTTTTGCAAGATCTAAACTATGGACCGTTTCAATCATTATTGTAGATCTGAAATTTGTCCATACTGGACGATACAAAACTGGATCAAAACTTGGTCCAATTTTTGTATCCGAAGTGACATTGCCCCAGCCATTTTTGTCGTTGAGGTTGCTAGTTCGAATCTTTAAGGGTAGTTTCTTTCAATATCATAAAGGAGAAAGAAAAGAAGCATCTCCTTAATTAATTGCTCATTACATTAAGCAAAAATTAGATCAATGTCACTTATCTACAGTAACCCAATTATGCAGAGGCCAGGCTAGGCTAGCATACACAAAACCCAATTGTTATGGACTGTCTTTTTTAGTCTTTCTCGCAGTCTTATGTACTTTATTCAAATTTCACCTATATTTTTATACTTTTCTAATACCTCTCATCAAGACAAAAAATATGATGTAAAAATTTGATCCGAATTTAGTAAAGTTTAAAAGAGAATTACAGAAAGACCGTACGAAAAAGATACAGGAAAAAAAAATGCCCAAAGGGGCGCTTCACTTTCATAACAAAATTGGTCAAACTTGGTGCACAAGAGTAGCTCTAGCAGAGTTTATACAATTTACTTTTAAAATTGTACTTTATTCCTAAAATAATACTGAATCTTCAAATCTCTTAGGTTTTAATTTTTTGTTACCTCAGCTAGAGATGCTCTAAGATTCTCGTTTACCATAAGTTTAATAGTAGGTAGCCGGTAGGCAACTTGCACACTATTAACTTTTTGGGGGCCTAATTCATATGCGGTTTTGCCCTGGCTTCAATATTGTGCCCCCGTTAGTGGGCGGTGAGATTGATAATCTCCATGAATTGGTTAAGGTGTGCGTAAGCTAACCAGATCACGTGTGTTATCGAGAAAAATTTAATGGGCGGACTAACATAATAGGTCTTGGAATTTATGTAGTGACGTTGGATATATCATTGGCCTAAGTTTCAACTTTCAAGACTCATGCATGTATTGACAAAGGGCTTGCCAAACAGGGATTTAGGGGTAAGGGGCTGGGAGGATTTTTTTTATCCCAAAACTGTGTTGTTTTCCATCACCAACAGGGATCCGGGGGGCCTGTGGTGACTTGGTCACCACAGGCCGTGTAGTGACTGAGTTTGTCAAAAAAATCAAAGGGGGTTTGGTTTAGTGGAATATGTTTTGCTTGAGTTTGGGAGGAAATTTGGATTCTACTTGAAGTTTTGAGCAATTTTTTGATGCCCAGGTGATAGGGAATTTTTTGTCTAGTAATGCCCAGGTTTTGAGAAATCTGTTCATTGTTTCGTTAAAAAAAGTGACTAAGTTTTGAGCATTTTTTTTATGCCCATGTGATACCAATTGAGAATTTTTTTGGCTAGTATCAGAAATTTGTTGACTGAGTTTTTGAGCAATTGAATTTTTTTTTCAAGAATCAGATTGTCCGTTTGCTTTTAATTTTTTGGAAAACATGTACTAAAACGACGTAGTTTTATAGGCAAATAGGATGCAGCTCATTTAGCAAAACGACGTAGTTTTGTAGGAGTTTCATTTAGTAAAACGACGTCGTTTTATGGGAGAAATTTTAAACATTAAAGGTACTCAAAACGGCGTAGTTTTGAGCTCACTACACGGCCCGACTTCCCACCAACAGCGCCTGTCATGCTTTAAGCATGGCAGGATCCCCAAGTCCAGAAATTAAAATTGCAGTTATCAAATGAGGAAGCAACACAAGAAAGAAAAAGACAAGATCCCAAAAGATAGAAAAAAAGATCTGTAATTAATATTATTACCAGATTTTTCTTAATAAATTTGCTTAATGACTAGGAGATTCAACAAAAAAAAAAAAAAAACCTCACGCGGTGACCAGGACATATAAAAAACTAGTGAAAAATACTAAAAAATACAAGCGGGCTTAAAGGGGAAGTTAATTAGACATTCTATACAAATAATATCATTATGATTCGTGCGATTTGAATCATTATGATTTCATCCCGATATTAAAATAAACCCCAAAATACCCTTTCTCTCTCCTGATTTTCCTAATATTTCTCTCTCCTAATTATCTTAATATTTCTCTCTTCTAATCTTTCCTAATTTATCTCTCTCTCTCTCTCTCTCTCTCTCTCCTATATTGAAAAATCTCTCTCCCCTATCTTAAAAAATCTCTCTCTTTCCTAATCTTTTCACACCTAAAATCTCAAACTAAAATTGAAAATAAATAATCATGACATTTTGACCTAAAAACATGATACATTTGAACCATACAAGTGTAAATAAATGAACTAAGTATAAAAGTCAGATTGCATATAAAACAAATCAAAACCACATGGTAGATACATGCACCACAAAAAAAAACATTAAAAAAATCATGAAACACGTGGTAGATTAATACAGCATAAAACCATACCCGCCAAAACCATGAAAACATGGTAATTAAATTAACCATGACTAATACTTTGTGAATGCACCACAAAAAAACCATAATCATTATATGAAATATCAATCTTTTAAAAGACTTGTGAACATGGTTTATTGATTTGTCATTTTAATTGCATCGGAAAAAAACATCACCAATATTGAAAAAAACATGAAAAATACTAGGATATATTGAACCCTGAAAAGTCATTAGAATATTCTTGAAAATCATGGAATATATCAAGAAAACCCAATCATGCTATACTATTCGATCATGAAAATATTGAAAAAAACATGAAAAATACTGGGATATATTGAACCCTGAAAAGTCATTAGAATATTCTTGAAAATCATGGAATATATCAAGAAAACCCAATCATGCTATACTATTCGATCATGAAAATTATGGTATATTATTCGGTCACGAAAATCATGGAATAAATATGCAATCATCATGAACATCAAAATTCAACTACAAAACCTTGAACGGTGAGAAAACTCAAAAACCATGAAAACCAATGATTGGCTTATGAACTAAGAGATTTTACGTCCAACCAAACATCTTTGTAAAAAAAAAATTCCAAAAAAACCACCATTTACTACGACATGCTTCACTTCTGATGATAGCTTTCTTCAGCCACCATATGTGGATTGAATCTCAACGACGGGAGGAAAAATCAATGGCGACTATAGGAAACAAGAATGAGGTCGAGATGGCCGGATAGCTATTGGTGGTGGATGGATCATTGATGAAGATGATTGGGAGGTCGACGACGATGGTTGGTGGCAGCTATCGACGAAGGACGTCCGAAGGATGGGTGGTGGCGGTGTCAACAAGATCAACGTTGAAGGTCTGGGTAATGGGATGGTGGAAGATCGGTTTTGGGATGGTGTGAGGTGTCCGTAAAATCAGGGATTGGATTGGGATGAAATGGAAGAGACATAAATATTCAAAATTGAATCTAAGTTAGGAAATTTATTATATGTCCGGATTTTTTGGTGATTGAATCAAGGAAGTAGATGACATCAAAGGAAATTTATTCAAAATTGAAAACAGGATGGTCACGGCAAATTTGTTGCCGGATTTGTTGCTATAGTAGTATTACTATATACTAATAAAATACAAAATAAGGGCAAATTTGTCTGAAATACTTATTACAAGATGGAATCATAAAGATTCAAAACACCCAGGATGAAATCATAACGCTAATTTCGTTACGGGATGGCTAATTAAAATTTCCTTCTAGTTATTGCTATCCCAAAATATTACCATCATTTTAACGGGTGAATAAATGATGATCTTAGTCGTTCGTCCGTCCATCTTATTTTAACAAAAAAAAATTAAATTGTGTTCTCTTTTGGCGAGGGTAGACTAATTGTTACTAAAAGAGCACTTAATTTTAAGTTCGTCTGAATGAGGGGAATTGAGAAAGTAAAAAACTACTTACCAAAATTTCAGTGAATAATTTTTTTTTTTTGGGTTATATGTTAAGGTAAATAAGTTAGGTATTTATTTATATATTTATTACATTTTTTTAGGAATCAAAAAGAGGCTGTAAATGGCTAAAGACATGAGATGATGGGAAAATGGGGAATGAATCTCCTCTTTTGGTTGACTTACCAGTTTCCGTCATCTTTAATGACGGTTGACTAACGGTAATGGTTAAAGTGCAACCGACAAGTAAACCAAAGAGGAGGTCAGTGTAATTTCTAAAATGTGAAGGGCCGAGAGGTATCTGTATTTGTTAGAAACCTTAGGGGTGGTCAGTGAAATTTACCCTTGATAAAATGGACTACAATTTGAATGTTTATCCACTTTAGAAAAGTCAAGTAATAAGAGCATCACCAATGGTATAACCAAAACTGGATAATTAAAAGTTGTCACATCAGACTTTGATTATCCATACAAGACATTTATAAAGTTAACAATGTGGAGTGCCACAATGGTATTTTGTGTCCATAATAAAAAAAAGTACTACTCACTCTATTTTTATTCATAAAATGGGCATAACTTTAAATTTGTACAAATGTGTTTTATACTAATATTGATACCATTTAAAAGATATTCACAATACCTTTAAAATGAGACTAATCTTGAACATATTTTGGTAAAGATTAAATATTGATAATTTCAAATTTTTTAGAGAAAGTGCAAAATAAAATTGAGTTTTGAAATAAGTATTTAAAAAATGGAGAGAGAATGTTGTTACTTTTGAATTCATCTACCAAAAAAGGCTTATAAATAGGGTGTCGTCCCCAAAATTTGGTTATTGAGTTTTGGTTATTGAGAAAATGTTGTTACTTTTGATTATCCAAATGCCAAAATTTGGTTATTGGCTAAAAGGTTGTTAACTTTGATTATGCCAATGTGAGCCAATTTTTAAACAAACATTGCTAATTTTGGTTATTTAGATGTTTTGATTATACCATTAGGGATGCTCTAAAGAACTATTTTTATCATATGCATGTATCACAACAGAAAACGATATATATTCCTTTAGTACTATCAGAGTTTGCGGGTGTCATTTGACACACTACTTTTCTTTCTTTGGATTACCGCTAGGTTTCTTTCATTTGTGTAAATCTAACACCGTGAACAGAGTCTGAAAAAATTAAAGTGGTGGTGGGCCTATGTAATTTGGAGATGAGTTTTTTTAATTTTATTTTAACATAATAATAGCATTTTTAAAAATCTATGTGGTGGTGATCACCGCTACTCTCCCCCTCTGGCTTCATTCTTAAACAAAATAAAATCATAATGTACATGTTACGAATCTCTTAAACAAAAAATAGCTAAATTTAAGCTATTTACACACACCCCCCCACTTTTAAGCGAGAGAAATACATTGAACGGTTCGGATCGTCAAAATTTGATCGAGAAAGTTGAAAATTCGGTGACTCCTATAATTTAAGCGAAGTATGGGATCCCTCACTAAAAGTGGGGTGTGTGTGTGTGTGTGTATATATATATATATATATATATATATATATATA